>CM076582.1:541923423-542029071 GCA_034641835.2 Pinus albicaulis | reverse complement strand
CCTAAAAGAAGGAAAAAGGATCTTCTGATTCCAAGTCTGCAGCAGCAAGGGATGATGGCTCCATAGTTTTAAAAACCGGAACTGGTGACCGGACCGGTGGACCTAATGAACCGGGTTTCTAACCGGAACCAGTCTAACCGAGAGCGGTCAGATGCCAATGAACCGGTTTAAAAAAAAATACATTAAATAATTATTTTTTTAACAACAAGTCTTGGAAGGATCATGTTCAACATGTTGACATGGTGCTCAAACTATTGGAGGAGAAACAATTATATGCAAAAACCTCCAAATGATTCTTTGGAGTACAAGAGGTGGAATATTTGGGTCATATTGTATTTCATGAGGGTGTTAAGGTAGACCCTAACAAAATTAAATCCATTAAGGAATGGAAAATCCCTACAGCCCAAGGTTACTTGGGAGTGGGAGCGGGATTTTTAGAAGCTTCCAGTCCGGAGCGTTTCCAGGAGCGTTTATATATATATATATATATATATATATATATATATATATTATATTTTAATGCATATATGTCAACAAAAACATGTAGAATGATGAATTAGACATAAAAAACATAAAAACATAGATTGAATCATATAACATCAATCATCTAGAAGTTATAATCTTCATCAACCACGCCCACAAGTTGGAAGCATACAACATATTGACTCTTGAGTCTCACGAATCATCAATCTGAAGGTTTCAAGCTTTCAAAATTCAATATATAACATTTATCATCATTGATATATAACATTTATCATCATTGATTTCAAATTTCAATATCTAACATTTAACATCATTGATTCATTGATTTCAAAATTCAATATACATTTATCATCATTGATATATAACATTTATCATCATTGATTTCAAATTTCAATATCTAACATTTATCATCATTGATTCATCGATTTCAAAATTCAATATACATTTATCATCATTGATATATAACATTTATCATCATTGATTCATTGATCACCATATAACTTTCATGAAGCATCATATTCATAATTCATAATGACTTGTAAACTTATAAATGCCAACTTCAAAGTTTCACTTTTCAAATTCAAACTTCAAACTTAAATTGGCATTAAATATATGAAAGAGTCAAGTTTCAACTGTTCAACTGTCAACAACAAATATAAAAGACTAGTAAACAACAAATCTATTTTATCTACTGGCTGGCCCCTTGCCACGCCCACGAGAAATGTCTAATTTGTTCGAGCCACGAGGAAATGTTGGTCTTCTAGTACTCTCAGGAGTACCACGACCATGACTAGAAGGTGGAGGCTGGATCTGCAAAGGAACAATAGTGTGATATCGAGAACTGGCACTGGCACTGGCACCCGCACTACTACCAGTAGATGGTGGGACTGGCCCTGTGTGTGGCGGTGCTGCTGATGCTTCATCATCATCCCTAAAAAGTTCTGCTTCCATTTCTTCCAAATGTAATGTGTCGTCCTCCAAATTATCATCCTCTGGGTTGTTGTCCCAGACTCTGTATGATTGATCCTCATTTGCCCGATCACAGTAATGGCTCAACAACCTCAAGTTGTAATGCACATAAAACAAGCTTTCAGCTCAGTTTTCATTCAGCCTATTTCTTCTCACATTGTGTATGAAGTTGTAGGTGCTCCAACACCTCTCTGCAGAAGAAGTGTTCACAACCTGTGAGAGAAATTTTTTAGCCAACTTTGGCAAAAGTCCCATGCCGCCATATGCTTCCCACCATGTGAGAGCATCAAATCTGTCCTTGTCTTCCATTGCATGGAAAGAACCAAAGTTAGCAGTGCAACTGAAGTATTTGCCTAATTCAAGGCACAATCTAACACACTCCTCCCTGTCGGGTACCAACTTGTCTAATGCCTTCATGTACCCCTCTTGTACCTCTAGATCTGTGTGAGGTTTCATCCTAACCCCACCTCCAGGTGCAGGTTGGCCCAACCAAGATGGAGAGTAATATTTTGGTGTAAGGATATATGCCAAGGCATGTAGTGGAACATTGAGTTTATTCCACCGTGCACACACAGAGTCATGAATCATAGCATACAAGTTGGGATCATTATCCTTAACAATATCTTTTATTTGCCCCAACATGCTGTCCATGTGCTCATAAACCTCCCCAATCACTGGTTTATCAGTATCTGCAAACCGAATCATGTGATAAATGGGCTTGGTAAAATTCAAAATTTCCCTCACACGTGCCCAAAACAGAGGGTCAAGGGCGGTCTCCTCCACATGTTCGAAACCTTGCCTGTTAACTATTGTCGGTGCCCTGTCCTTTAATAGTTGCCAGTGTGGGCTTGATACCATTGGAGCCAATGACTCTCTTAACTTCAAAAGGCGCCTAAAGGTGAGGTAATAGTTAGAAAATCTAGTCTTTGCTATATTCAACAACTCCAATTTGGAGTGAGTATGGAAAAGCCCATGGGTATTCCCATGGGTATTGCTATGATTTGTAATAAATTTTATCATTTTTTTTACCTCTCTTGTACAAATAACCAAGCCATTTGTATTGAGGTTGTTTGTTTTTAATTATATCATGCATCAAAAGGTTCATTGTGTGAACCAAACACCCAGACCAAAATATGTTGGGGTATTTATCCTCAATAATTACTCCCACTACCTTACAATTAGCAGCGTTATCAGTGATGACTTGGACAACATTGTATGGTCCAATACTTTCAATTGTTTCAAGTAATGGTTCTGCAATTTTAATGCTGGTCTTGAGTTTGCCTGAATAATCATATGCTGAAAGGAATATTGCACCACTAACAGACACAACCAGAACACTTATCAATGGTTTTCCTTTTACATTGGTCCATCCATTAGATACAATGGACACCCCATGCTCATTCCAAGAACTTGTCATTCTATTCAAAGAATGACTTATTTTAGCTTTTTTCATGATCAAGTCCCACGGTTCTAGCCTTGTCATACCCAGGGCTCCTGTATCCTTTGGGGGCATCATTAATGGCAGAAACCATTTCATGCCAATAGGGTGAGCGAAGAACATTGAATGGTACCCCACATGCATAGAGAAACTGCAATTTTTTTGAATCCACATCATTCCTAGACCCTTCGTCAAGAAAATCAGATATGGTTCTACGCTTTAAGGAGATGTTTGGTTTAGGTGTGCCTCCATATCCACTACCATGGGTGGAAGTTGATGGACTTCTTTGTCCACGATGTGATGGACCTGATGGTGCATAAGAATCAATGAAACCCCTAGATCTTTTAAATCTCTGTTGGCAACCTCCTCTTCCTTTCTGTATTTCTCTCTCTCGGTTGCTGGCACACTGACACATATTTTGATTCCTAGATTTTTATCTCCATCTCTTGGCATTTTCCCACAAAGTTGCCTTCTGGCATGGGTGTATGAATCTATGTATTCTTTATTGCAATGGGGGCAAAGAAATTTAGTGGTTCCACAACCTTTCCCTCCTCCCTGCTTCTGAACATATTTCCACAATGGTGTTTGAGTTTGGTCTTGTTTAGTTGGGGTGTATGTGGCCTCATGTTCTCCACTCTCCCCTTCCTCCTCAACATACTCTTCTTTAGGATGTTCATCAAATCCACTATAACTCACTTCTTCATCCTCCTCTTCTCTAATGGGTCTCTTTCTTCTACTTTCCAACACCATTATTACAAAGAAAGGAACCAACATGAAGAAAACCCCAAGCCATATAGCCATGATGTTTCAAGTTTCAAGTTTCAAGCTTCTAGCCTACAAAAAAATGGAGGAATGCCAAATGGGAATAGGAAAAAATGCAACATAGAAAAAAAACAGTTCAATATCTCACTTTTCAACACATTAAAATGCAACATTGAGAAAAAAATTCAAGCTTTCATTTTTGAACAACTTAAAAATGCAACATATAAAAAAAAACTAGATTAGAGAGTCCTACCTCGTTGTCTTGAGTCCTGACACCTTCAATCCTCCTTGTTGCTCTCTTCAAGCTCCTTGTTCTCTCCTCTTTCGCTCTTGCAGCTTGCTCCTTGCTCTCTCCTTCTTTCCTTGCTCTCAAGCTCTCTCCTTGCTCTCAAGTTCATTCACAAACAACAATAACAACAATGAGGAGGGGAGGGCTTTTTATTACTCACCCCCCCTCCCTCCCAAAAAAAATTGCTGCTGAATTTTTTTTGTGCGTCAAGGAGCGTTTTTTTGCCGGAGAGTGTTTAGGAGCAAATCCTCCCTGAGCGCTCCTGCCATTTAAAAAAAACTCTCAATTCGTTTTTTTAATGTGTAATATCCCGAAAATGGATTCTTCAGCAGATCATGCCTGAAAAACGCATTCTTCAGGTATGAGGGCTTCAGCTATCATATCATATCTCTGAAAATGTTCATCAACCAAAATAAATAGCAGCAACAACCTTTACTCAGCTTTTAAGGGCAAAAAGGTGGGGAAAAGTGAGGATTTTGGCCCTAAAATGAGTGAATAAGGAAATCTGCGTAAAATGACAGGTCAAGGTTCTAGAATATGTTAGAATAGGTCAAGAGGGACGTCCATGTAGAATTTCAGCTCAAACAAAGGCGTTTTTCTATGTTAAACAGTTCCTCCTTCCCGACTAGTCAAGAAAAACCCTGATTTCCCAAGACTTTGAGTATGCAGAAATTTGCTGAAGCAAGGGCTGCGTATTTTATGAAGGTATGAGATAAAAATAACTATGAATAATTAGAGAATGAGTTTGATAACAAGGCATAGGCTTTCAGCAAGGTTAAATAGCAGTTTATATAGAAAAACCCCTCAAAATAGAGGTGCCGCAAGACAAAGATTGATGCAAAAACCCTTTCATCGTTTTCTCCAGAAGATATGAGACAAGAAGATGAATATATAGCCAATAATATATATAGCAGCAAGAGAGAGTACAAATATTGAGGAAACAACCTCTCAAGAGAAGAAATGCCAGCCTCCACAACACGTACATAAACATGAAAAGCACTGCTATTTCTGCATAAACCCCAGGCTATGAAAAACGCAATATAATATAGAATGATGCTCCAATACATAGATATGACAATATATAGCTCAAATACAATAGGGGAGCAAAGCTCTAACCCTTATAAGCAATAATAACTCAATCCTCCAAGGGATTGGCTGAAATACACAATACGACAAAAATGCCGGAGTTGCTAGGCAGCTGCTGCAACTCCAAACTGAAACCAAATAGAGAAGGCTGACGATGATGAGCAACTGAAATAGACCTCCTCCAATAGATCTCCAAAGTGGAAGGCTGATCTCACTGGAGATTCTACCATAAACCAACCTCACAAAACCCTCACCTGCAGAAGACATTATGAAAGTAACGCAGACATCAGAGGATCACAGATGGAAATAAACACTTGGCCAAGTGCCAAGATCTCTGAAATCTACCCTCCACATCGCCAATTCCATCCTCCAAAGGAAAAAGGAGAGACTCTCCCTCCGAAAAACAAGAAGGAGGTGGTGTCGCAGCCACGCAGAAGACCCAGCAACACGATTACGCCGGCCGCGCAATAACGCCGTCCCGGAGGAGATGTTAAGAAATAACCTTGCCCGAGCAGCATCGTCCCTTTGGGCCATGGCAGATTCCACGGAGACACCCCGACCAAATAATACAGAGACACCTAAACAACGAACATACAAAGAAAGACAAATGTTCTGTTCAATAATCAATAATCCAAGAATTCAAGTAACATGAATGAAACAGCCTCTATCTTTGCATGTTGCTTCTCCAGTCCCAACGTAGCCCTCTCTCTCTCCTCCACATCCTCATCCTTATCCACATTCTCATCCTTATCTCCACAGAAGCTTGGAGAAACTTCTAGAGTGTACATAGGCCCCCTCCTCCACATGGTGTTGGGTCCCCCCTTGACTCCCACTTAAGTCACAACGTTGTGCTACTAGGTGGATGTTTTATTTCATTTAAGTGAGTTTGTCTTTATTCACTTGGTAATGAATACAAACTGATAGTGTGGTCCCAATATTCCAATTTGCTGTCGCAAATTACGAATATTACATAATGGCGAGAGTGCTCGGGGAGCATTCGCTCCTAAGCGCTCCCTGAAATGCTCCCTAGAAAACAGGGAGCGTTTTTCAGGCTCGGAAGCGCGCTCCCGAGTGCTCCCAAAGCGCTCTCGAACAGAGCGTTTTTGGAAGTGGGATTTGGGGGAGGGGAGAGGGGGGAGGGGGGGGCGACGCTTCCCAGCAACCTTGCCGAAGAGGACACATTGGCCAATAACCAAGCATGTTCTCAGGTACCTTCAAGGAACAGTGGAGCTTGGATTGAAGTATACCCGTAGCAATGATGTGAGCTTGAGTGGTTTCACCGACGCAGATTGAGCTGGAATTTCATTTGATCGGAAGAGTACCAGTGGGTACTATTTTAGTCTAGGATCAGGAATGACTTCCTGGTGTAGCAGGAAACATAAGTCTGTAGCACTGAGTTCAGCAGAAGCAGAGTATATGGCAGCCAACACAGCTTCGTGCGAAGCCATATGGCTTAGAAAATTGCTAGTGAACCTACTCAAGGAGACAATGGAAGCGAACAACATCTTATGCGATAATCAGAGTTGCATCAAGCTCTTTGAAAATCCTGTGTTTTATGATAGGTCGAAACATATTGACATCAGGTGTCACTTCATCAGGGACTGTGTACAACGTAGAGCTGTTCAGTTGTAGTACACTCCAATAGGAGAACAGGTGGCAGACACCCTCACAAAAGCTCTAGGGAAGACAAAGTTTGTCTACTTGAGAGAGAAGATGGGGATGCTGAAGAATCCTTTCCAATAGCAGGAATGGATAGACTCAGTATTCAGAGGGAGCTGTGGTACAGATGCAACAGTGACAGTGGCAATGTCAAAGGCAGCAGTACAAGAGACAACAGCGCAACAGATGAGGGGCAGCATCTAGAGATCAACAGCGCAGAGGGTGCTTCAAAACAGAGCAGCATGCAACAGGCATATTGTTGGAACGCCTTCCTCGCTAAGAGGGAGTGTTGATTTTTGTAGCATCCGGAAGTGTTCCAAGTCTCAAACTTTGTAGGGAGGCTTGGACAACAGCATTCCAAAGAACCCAGAAACAATTTGTGGAAATTCCACTCAGTTCATGACTTATTAAAATAATTAATTATTTTAATGAAGACCCTAAGTCTAAACTTAGGGAAATGAAATAATTAAAGGGTATTAATAAGTCAGAGTGTGAATCTTCTAGAAAACATGGATCAAGTCAAGTTTTAATCTTAGCCATTGAATAATCTTTTAATTTGGGCCGTTGGTTCTCCAACAGGAAGATTATATAAGAAGGCTTGAGGGTCATTTGGAAAACAAGTCGGGCATACACTCAGTACCTGAAGGAGATCAATTCTGAAGTAAGAGAATTCGATTTCAGTGGGAGAGTTGCAGGGCGAGGAGTTTGCAGAAGCAGAAGGAGGAGAGAGTCAGAAATGATCGAGATCAAGGCTGAAGGGCAACAATGGGTCACTAGAGGCAGCTTGAGGCTGCAGCACAGGGAACCACGCAGACTTACCCAGTCCAGCATTGGGACTGCGCAGTGAATCACGCAGACAGACAAGAGCTTGCAGGGCCAGATCAGGTGTCAGAGAATTGTCCAAGTAAGCTAGAAATTCAGTCTCAGGTGTTTCAGAATTTATTTGCCATTATATTTCCCTGTAAAGATATCATTTGCTAAAGATTTAATAAAATCCTCATTTGCTGCACCGGTTTTCCCACATTGGGTTTTTTCGGGGACAATTGTCCAAAAACAAATGTTTACATGTGATTGATTCTTGTGCTTATGTTCCCCACTGTTTATTTCTCTGCATATATATTTGTGAATGTTGCAGTAGCATTGATTTCGATATTTGCCAGAAGATTTCTGAATAATAACTTATTGAAATAATAAGTAGGAGATAAATCTATCACTGCAACTGTTTAGTTTTCAATTTGAAAATTTCACACATGAGAGGCACACTCGTGTGCAAATTGAAGAAAGCTTTATATGGGCTCAAGTAGGCTCCTAGAGCATGGTATGGTCGGATTGATAGCTACCTACATCAGATGGGATTCGTCAAGAGTGACGCAGATCCCAACCTTCACTTTTTGATGGTAGTGGGTGAGCCACCCATCCTATTTTTGTATCTTGTCAACACTAGGCCAGATATTTGTTTCGCAATCATTACCCTAAGTCAGTTCATGGTAGAGCCGAGAGGGTACATTGGGTTGCAACAAGGCATATTCTGAGGTATGTGCACGACATAGTCGAGTATGGGTTAAGATATAATCAAGGGGATGACATCAGACTTTGTGAGTTCACAAATGCAGATTGGGCAGTCAGTTCAGTGGATAGGAAAAGTGCCTCTGGGTACTACTTCATTGTTGGATCAAGGATGGTTTCTTGGTGTAGCAGGAAGAAAAAGTCAATAGCACTGAGCTCTGCAGAAGCAGAGTATATGGCAAGCAACATAGCTACGTGCGAAGCTATATGGCTTCGAAAGCTATTAGTAAGCTTGTTAAGGCAGAGGATGGAGGCGACCAATGTCTACTATGATAATCTGAGTTGCATAAAGCTCCCTAAGAATCCATTGTTTCATGACAGGTCAAAGCACATAGATATTCAATGTCATTTCATCAACGGTTGTGTACCACGTGGAGCAGTCCAGCTACAGTATGTTCCCATTGAAGAGCATGTTGTAGATATGCTCAAGAAAGCTCTAGGGAGAGCTAAGTTCTTCTATTTCAAAGAACAAATGGGTATGGTGGGAAACCCGTTTCAGTAGCAGGGACAAATTACTTTGGATGATTCTCAATTGCACCAACAACAGAAGGAGTTGCAGTGCAGATGCAGTGTTGACAACAGTATAATAGAGTCGACAACAACACAAATGCAGTGTATATCAGAGTTGCATAGTGGTTAGTGAGCAACAACAACCAGAAATCAACAACGTGATAGGAGATGATGCATAGACAGGGTGTTGTGGGAGGGTGTACAACACTAGAACACCTTCCTCGCTAAGAGGGAGTGTTAGTTTTTGTAGCATCAGATGTGTTCTAGCCACGAAACTTTATGGAGATGTTAGAATACATGAAATCTCCAAAACCCAAAAATTGTTTCTGGAAATTCCACATAGAAGTGTCTCAATTAGATTATTAATCAATTTTTAAAATATTTCCCAAGTCTAAACTTAGGGAATATGGTTAATTCATCAGTATTAATTGAGATAAGGTGAGAATATCTAGAAACTCACACAGATCGAGAGAGAATTAATTTGGGCCATCAATTATGTTTTAATCTTGGTCGTTAGTGCTCCAACAAAAGATTATAAGAAGTTGACGGGTAGATGGAGAATACACCAGTGCAGATACTCAATTACCCAGGCAGTTTGATTTTCTCAGTGGCAGTGATTCAATAGAGAAGATAGAACTAGGGGGTGAGTAGTGTTGATTTTTGTAACATTGGAAAGTGTTCTAAGTCTCAATATTTGTAAGGAGGTTTGGACATCAGTATTCCAAAGAACCCAAAAACCGTTTGTGGAAATTCCACTCGGTTCATGTCTTATTAAAATAATTAATTATTTTAATGGAGACCCTAAGTCTAAACTTATGGAAATTAAATAATTAAAGGGTATTAATAAGACATAGTGTGAATCTTCTAGAGAATGAAGATCAAGTCAAGTTTTAATCTTAGCCATTGATTAGAGTTCGCATCTGGGCCGTTGATTCATCAACGAGAAGATTATAAAAGAAGGCTTGAGGGTCATTTGGAAAGCAAGTTGGGCATACACTCAGTACCTGAAGGAGATCGATTCCGAAGGAATATAATTCGATTTCAGAGGGAGAGTTGCAAAGCAGAGTCGTAGAGGCAGAAGGAGAAAAGAGAGTCAACAGTGACAGAGCACGAGGGCAAAGCAGAGGGCCACAGAAGGCATCATAGAGCTGCAATGCAGTGAATCCACGTAGAGTGACACAATCCAGTGCAGGGACTGTGTAGAGAAACACGCAGATAGACGCAGAGGGAGTCAAAGGCTCTTTCGGGTGTCAGAAAATGTTCAGAGGGTCCGAGAATTTTTGTCTCGGGTGTTTTCTAAATATATTTGCTAGTGTATTCCTTGTAAAGATTCATTTGTTGAAGAATAATAATAAAACCCTCATCTGCTGCCCCGGTTTTCCCACATTGTGTTTTTTCGGGGACAATTGTCTAAAAGTAAGTGTGTATATGTGATTTATGCTCATGTTCCTTACTGTTTTTTTCTCTTCATATGTAATTGTGAATGTTGCAGTAGTATTTATTTCGAAATTTACTCATAGATTTCTGTAAATAAGTTATCGGAGTAATAAGTAGAAGAAATAAATCTATCACTGCAATTGTATATTTAAATTTCACATGGTATCAGATCCAGAGATGAATAATATGAATGAAGAACCGACAAGTGAACGGAAACCTGACTTTGCTGCTGCAGCTCAGAAGGGTTCACGCAGTTCTCCAGTGAGGAAGAGAAGCATGGAAGAACAATTGGATCACGAGATTTTTGTTCTGGCATCCAGACTAGAAGAAGAGTTTGCTTGTGTGTCAAGCACTACTTCTTCTAAAGTCTGGTACATTGACAGTGGCGCTTTTGCTCATATGATGGGAGTGCGGGAATGTTTCTCCAACTATTGAGAAGAGCAAATGAAATTTAAAATTACCATGAGTAATAAAGCAAAATGTACCCCTATTGGAAGAGGGACCGTAGTATTTCAAACCGAGTCTGGGAATAAGCTTCGGGCCACTAATGTGCTGCATGTGCGTGGGTTGGGGATGAACTTACTCTTAGTGTCTCAACTTCAAAACAAAGGTTATGATGTTTACTTCATTGGCAACAGAGTTTATGTTAAACATCCCAGTTGGAAGAAGAAAACACAGATCAGAGTAAGGAGCAACAAGCTTTATAAGTTACAACTCGAATCTCCAATGGCACTGATAGGCAACACGGATGAAAAGGACTTAAATGAACTATGGCACAAAAGAATGGGACATTTGCATCATGGGGCATTAAAGATTCTCAAGAAAACTGTCACAGGAGTTCCAGAACTGAGCACCAAGAGAGACGATGTCTGCAGAGGGTGCATGTTGGGAAAGTATGCCAAGGCAGCGTATCAGAGGAGCAGCAATAGGGCTAAGAGTGTATTGGGCTTAATACACTCGAATATCTGCGTACCGATGTCCACTAGAGCTCGTAGTGGTGCCGAATATTTTGTCACCTTTATTGATGACCATTATAGGAAGACCTGGATCTACTTTCTGAAGACCAAGGATGAAGTCTTCAGTCATTTTAAAGAGTTCGAAGCTCTGGTAGAAAATCTGATAGGAAAGCAGATCAAGGTGTTGTGTTCAGACAATGGTGGAGAGTATACTGATAAGGAATTCACAGGGTTCTGCGCAAGGGAAGGTATCATAAGAGAGTGGACCGCTCCATACAATCTAGAGAAAAATGGTGTGGCAGAAAGGAAAAATAGGACTATTGTCGAGGCTGCAAGGGCAATGTTGTATGATCAAGACATGTCCAAATTTCTTTGGGCTGAAGCTTGTAAGATAGCTGTCTATGTTCAGAACAGGATTCCTCACAACGCATTGGGAAAGATCACGCCAGAAAGTGTCTTCACTGGCAGCAAGCCTGAAGTGAGTCACATTAGGATCTTTGGCAGTATGACATATTGTCATGTGCCCAGTGAAAAGAGGAAGAAGTTGGACATGAGTACGGAAAAGGGGTATCTGGTAGGATACAACAAGAATGCAAAAGCTTACTGCATTTACATTCCAGAGAGCAGGAAAGTTGTAGTGCGGAGGGATGTGAAATTCATGGAGGAGAGGACCTTTAGAACATCTCGAGAGTTGCCTTCTTCTACACAGTCTAAGGAGGATCTGTTGGTTCAACCAAAACGACCTGCGGTAGATAATTTAGCTACCTATCCAAGGCATGGGGATCCAAGGGACACTTCTCCCGAGGACTTGCAGGAGGGAGAGCAGGTAGATCCACCCACTACCAGTGGGAGAACGAGCAGGGAACTACAACAATTTCAGAGGGACGCAAAGGACTATGTCGGAGCTCCCCGAGATGTGAAGAGACAACGCAGGCAGCCTGAGAGGTACCAAGCCTTGGTTGCACAGGTTGGGGAACCTTCTAGTTTTCGGGAAGAAACTCAACACTAGGTATGGGTAGATGCGATGGTGGAAGAGTACAGTTCCATCATGATGAATGATGTCTGGGAGGTGGTCCCCAGGCCTCAGGATAGATCAGTTGTAGGTTCAAGGTGGACCTACAAGATCAAGTATGTTGCTGATGACAACATCGAGAAATTTAAAGCTAGATTTGTGGCTAAGGGGTATGCTCAGAAGGAAGGGATAGATTATGAAGAAACCTTCGCCCTAGTAGCCAGATATATTTCCATTAGATCCATGATATCTGTTGTTGCGCATATGGGATGGGAGATTCACCAGATGGATGTCAAGACTGTGTTCCTAAATGGGGTGGTAGAAGAGGAGGTGTACATTGAACAACCAAAGGACTTCGAGACGCATGAACATAAGACTCATGTGTGCAAGCTTAAGAAAGCCTTGTATGGACTAAAGCAAGCCCCTAGAGCTTGATATGGTCGAATTGACAGCTACTTGCGAAAGATGGGATTCGTCAAGAGTGACGCATATCCCAATCTCTACTATCTAAGGGATTCCCTGATACTGGTTCTATATGTAGATGATCTATTTTTGAGAGGTTCATCGAGGCTCATCAAGGACTGCAAGGAGTATTTGGCTACAAAATTCGACATGAAGGATCTAGGGCTGATGCACTATTTTCTGGGGTTGGAAGTTTGGCAGTAGAAGGGGGAGATCTTTCTTGGTCAAGGAAGATATACTATAGAAATTCTGAAGAGATTTCAGATGGAGGATTGTAGATTGTAGACCCATGACGACTCCAATGATCACCAACTGGAAGAAAATCAACATGTCCAAAGATGATGAGGTTGGCCTTACTCTGTTTATGTAGGTCATAGGATCTTTGATGTATCTGGTAAATAGGTAAACACTAGGTCAGACATCTGTTATGCTATAAATACCCTTAGTCAGTTCATGGTGGAACCTAAGAGGGCTCATTGGGCAGCAGCCAAACATGTTCTCAGGTATCTTCAAGGAACAGTCGTGCTTGGATTGAAGTACACTCGTGGCAATGACATCAGGTTAAGTGGGTTCACCGACGTAGATTGGGCAGAGAGTTCAGTAGATCGGAAGAGTACCAATGGGTACTGTTTCAATCTTGGATCAGGGATGACGTCCTGGTGCAGCAGGAAACAAAAATCCATGGCGCTGAGCTCAGCGGAGGCTGAATATATGGCAGCTAGCACAGCTTCGTGTGAGGCCATATGGCTTCAAAAACTGCTTGTGAACCTACTGAAGGAGAAAATGGAAGTGATCAATATTCTATGTGATAATCAGAGTTGCATCAAGCTCTTTGAAAATCCTGTGTTTCATGACGGGTCTTAGCATATTGACATTAGGTGTCACTTCATCAGAGACTATGTCCAACGAGGAGCTGTACAATTGTAGTACATTCCAATAGGAGAGGAAGTGGCAGACATTCTCATGAAGGCTCTGGTAAGACCAAGTTTGTCTACTTCAGAGAGAAGATGGGGATGATCAAGAATCCATTTCAGTAGCAAGAATGGATAGGATCAGGATTCAGAGAGAGCTGCAGTACAAATGAGGCAGTGACAGTGGCAACAGTACATAAGGCAACAACGCAACAGATGAGGGGCAACATCCAGAGATCAACAACATAGAGGATGCTTTAAAAGCAGAGCAACATGCAGCGGGCATTTTGCTGAACACCTTACTTGCTAAGAGGGAGTGTTGATTTTTGTAGCATTGGAAAGTGTTATAAGTCTCAAACTTTGTAAGGAGGCTTGGACATCACTATTCCAAAGAACCCAGAATCCATTTGTAGAAATTCCACTAGGTTCATGTCTTATTAAAATAATTAATTATTTTAATGGAGACCCTAAGTCTAAACTTAGGGAAATTAAATAATTAAAGGGTATCAATAATACAGATTGTGAATCTTCTAGAGAATGAAGATCAAGTCAAGTTTTAGTCTTAGTCATTGATTAGACTTCTAATCTGGGCTGTTGAGTCATCAACGAGAAGATTATAAAAGAAGGCTTGAGGGTCATTTAGAAAGCAAGCCGGGCATACATTTAGTAACCGAAGGAGATTGATCATGAAGGAATAGAATTCGATTTCAGAGGGAGAGTTGTAGGGCGGAGTTGCAAAGGCAGAAGGAGAAGAGGGAGTTAGCAGTGACAAAGCACGAGGACAGAGGGACACAAAGGGTCACAGAAAGCAACATAGCGCTGCAGCGCAATGAACCCACACGGAGCCCACGTAGAGTGATGTAGTCCAGCGCTGGGACTGTGTAGAGAAACACACAGACAGACGCAGAGGGAGTCAGAGGCTCTTCCAGGTGTCAGAAAATCTTTGGAGGGTTCGAGAATTTTTGTCTCAGGTGTTTTTTGAATATATCTGGCATTGTATTCCTTGTAAAGATTCATTTGCTGAAGAATAATAATAAAACTCTTATCTGTTGCATTGGTTTTCGCGCTTTGGGTTTTTATGGGGACAATTGTCCCAAAATAAGTGGTTACATGTGATTGGTTTTTAATGCTCATGTTCCTTACTGTTCTTTTCTCTACATATGTAATTGTGAATGTTGCAGCCGTATTTATTTCGAAATTTACTGATAGATTTTCGTAAATAACTTATCGAAGTAATAAGTAGGAGAAATAAATCTATCACTGCAACTGTATATTTAAATTTCATAAGTAGCAGGTGATATCGGAAGGTAGCAACATTCCAGGAGGAAGTTTTCCAGCTCGAAGAAGAGGCAAAGGAAGGAAGGCCAAAATTCCCACAGGGTCTGCGTAAGCACTGTGTAGAGGGTAACGTAGGAGGTTCAGCGCAGATGCTAGGGAGGTAATTTCAGTGGCAGGAATTAGCTGTGGGGTGAGAGGAAATTCTCACAATAATTTTGCTAGTATTTTCCTCAGATTAGATTTCCAGTTGAGCATCTAAATTATTGTACTCAATTGCTGCTGAAGAAATATAATAAAACCCTCGTCTGCTACACTGTTTTCCCGCATTGGGATTTTCCAGGGACAATTGTCTAAAATAACCGTGTCAAAAATTCTTGTGTGTGTGCTAGAATTTCTCAGTTTTCAGTATTTTATTTTCCGCAGTATTTTTATGGTGAAAATTGCAGTTGTGATTTTATTCGTTGTTTCCTACTACAAATACATTGCATAATTAAATTTGTTGTTAGATAAAATTTTCACACCCCAAAGGATATTGGTGTCTGTTTGGATGTGGCTTCTTCTGAACTTTATGTTTCCCAGGATAATCAACTTCCTCATCTAAGTTGCATGAAGCACCGAAACGTTTCAAAGTTTCGAAATGGATACGTTTAGAAACGTCACCTCCCAAAATGTAAACGTCGGCCGAAATGTTAACTGAAAATGGAAACCGGTTACATTTCTTAAATCTTTATGTTCCTTGCCAGGACAAAAAGGGCCTTTTGGAATAGAATGGATGAAAGTAGTATTTTGAAGATTGGGTCTTTCTCCATCGCTGGGTATTTCGATGCTACTTTAGTGGAAGATGAGATTTGGGGTTCTCGCAGTAGAACAATCCCTCTTGGATCTTACCTTAAAAATTTGTTTGAGGAAAACCATCTTCTTGATGTCCATCCTGTTCCTCTAGTCCCAACTTGGAATAACGACAGATCTGGTTTGGCACATATCGAGAAAAGGCTCGATAAATTTATGATACATGAGAACACTTTGGAATTGTTGGGTAACATTAGATCTTGGGTCTCGTAGGCTAAAATTTCTAACCATATGTTGATTATCTTACAGTGGAAAGGGGAGGACAATGGGAGAGGTATTACTTTCAATTTTGACAGGATGTGGCTTCATGAGGACTCTTTTAATTCTCTTGTGCAAGCCATTTGGTCCTTGGTGGAAGATCAAGAGTATGTGTGGGCCATGGATTTGTTAATGACGAAACTAAGCATTCTCAAGAGTGTAGTTCGAAAATGGGAACAATCGCAGAAGGCTAAGTTGAAGTGAGAGCTTTATCGGATTGATGAATAAATGGAGCAGTTAGGAAATCTTATGGATCCCGCCTCACCGTCTGTAACACACTTGAGTAGAATGCAGGAACTTGAAAGGAATAAAAGACACATTCTTAATATTTAGAAATTAGGAGGCTTCCTAGCATCTGAAAAGTCGCGTAATTTGGATCCATGAAGGAGATCGTAATGCAAGGTTCTTCCACCATTTCGCAAATCAAAGGAGGAACAAAAATGCTATATGGGAAATGGAGGTGGCTGGGGGGGGACGAGCATTTTCTATTGCTAATATTCAAAGGGAGGTTGTTATATACTTTGAACACTTATATTTAGCTCGTACTGGGGTGGATATCGAGGATAAAGAATGGGGAATAGAACATTTTCCTTGTATGTTTACAAAGGAGTTCATGCTGTATTAAACAAACTTCTCTCTTTGAAAGAAATCTCAAATGTTCTCATCTCATTTGCGAAAGATAAGTGCCCAGGCCCAAATGGCTGGACTGTGGAACTCTTTCAACATTTCTTTGACTTGATGGGACAGGACTTACTAAATATGTTTGAAGAATCTCGTATATGTGGTCGGGTCTTTGGTGCGATTAACTACACCTTCATCCCCAAGTCCTCTCGTCCATCTTCTTTCTTTCATTTCCGGCCGATTTCTCTCTGCCAGATCACCTACAAGTTGATCTCAAGAGTCATTGCAAACAAGATGAAGGACATCTTGTCAAACCACATTTCGCCGGAACAATTCGGCTTTCTATCTGTCTGTCTGATTCATGATGCGACGACCACAACACATAAATGCCTCCACTCCATTCATTGAAAGAAGAAAGAGGCTCTACTTATGAAATTAGACTTACACAAGGCATATGATTATGTTGACTAGTCATATTTGCGCTTGATTCTCACAAAAATTAGGCTTTCTATTGATAATATTGAATGGATAATGCCTTGTGTTTCCTTTGCAAATTTTGCGGTATTAATTAATGGTTATCCATCGAATTTTTCTTGGGCTTGCAGAGGACTTCGTCAGGGATGCTCCTTGTGCCCATTATTATTCATCTTAGCTATGGATGAGCCGAGTCTGAAGATAAAGGAGGCACAATTACAAGGGTTATTCCAGTGGTTACAAGTATATCGAATTGTCTTTGTTACACATTTTTTTTGTTGATGATTTATTAACATTTGGAAAACTATCCTGGGAGCAGCGACATACATTTAATCACATATTCGTTAGATTCGAAGTTGCATTGGGTTTGATAATGAACGGCAATAAATACTTATTGCTTCATTCCTCAGATGATCTGGAGGTTATTTACTGCATTTCCAGGTTTAATGTTGAGGTCTCACATATTAAGGATGGTATTACATATTTGGGTTTCAAATTGAAACCCAACAAGTACAGGATCTCTGAATGGGGATGGTTAGTGGAAAAGCTTCAAAATCAACTTTCTCTTTGGACATGTTACCCACCACCTATGGGTAGTGTATATAGGAGAAACGTTTTCTCCTAGATGGTCCTCAGCCGACAACCAACAACCCCTTGCAACCACCAGATAGCTCAATGTGCCATTTTCTTCGCCACCTGAGCCAACCTTGTGGTCCCTCAACCACTTGTCATGAATGTATGTTTGAAGGTGGCCTTCTGACCCCAAAGTTATGGCTTTTCATTGGTATAGTTGAGTAATGGATTTTCATTGGTATAGTTGAGTAATTTTCCTTACTTGTCATGTGCACTTTTAGACATGGATTAGTGGGGGGATTCGGCAGAAAGAGTGGGTTAGGCTTATATTCTTGTCTCGATTGCCCGATTTCGTGGTTACCCCTGTATCTTAGTCCCGTGGGATCTCCTTTACTGACCATTTGGCTTTTGAGTTGACACTACTTGGGAAATCCCGATTTTGGTTGCGTGGTCTCGCTTCCCATACCACCTACATCACACCCCTCCCACTCATTTTAGCCCCATTCATCTATTTTCCCATCCCGGTCCACATGTGTCTGCTGGGTCCACGTAGGGTTAGCCTCCCACTCCCCTTGTCCACACCTTGGGTTAGGCTTGGAACGATGCCCTGAAGGTTGATGCAACTAAAAGGAAAAGAAAAAGCATAATTTGGTCACTCTCAACAAGAAATGTACCACAAAATGCAAAAGATGGTGGGACATACAAATTTAACATGTGGGCAAAAGCCTAACATGAGCTCTACCCCTTACCCATGGCCATCATCCTAGTTCCTATGGGCCCTTGATGAGCCCCCTCCATCATTAAGGAACCCATGATTGTCCCAACCCCTAGTGGTCAATGAACTGCCCCACTTTAAAGCGATCCACATCAATGTTTGTTGATTGCACATATTCCACATTTGGGATGAGGGTGATACGCTTGGTTCACCATGCCCAAATGGCTCTACAGATGCGCCATACCCTTGGTAGATGTTCCAAAATCTAGAGGATTGTTTCTCGTTGCAGAGGCAGTATTTTTGTCATCATTCCAGCCCTTACAGATGGTCTAGAGGCACTTCCAATCCATTTGGAGACCCATGAGGATGACCTTGTGCCCCCACACCCACTTGGGAGCACTGCAGGTTTTTGCTTGGAAAATAAGGGGCTGCCCCCTTGTCCACTATGATGGGAGTCCATTTCTACATTATGGAACCCTTTGGACTTCATTACGCTTCCTCAAAGGTCCAACAACGCACTTTATTAATCATTCGACCCTCTTGAGAGGCTTATTCTTGTATTATTGAGCTATTTGGTGGGCTTGTCACTGAAAGTTATTGTTATTATGCACATTATTTTATTCTAGGGGCTAAATTAGGCCTAATTAGCTTAATCGATTTCAGTAGGAAGTGTATAAATAGAAGTGTAATGGAATCATTTGATAATCATCACTTGGATGGGATCATTCTCTCTTGTGAATTTTTCACCATTATCTTTGGAGGACGAAATTGGATGGATGGATGAATTTTGATGTTTGGATTTCTTCATTTTTGTCTTGGAGCTTCCATATTGGCATATGATGGTGATTGGATATACTTGTTCTCACATGTAAGTGCTCTTTTAATTCTAATTTGTCTTTTTCTTATGTCACATGCATTTTGTTGGGGATGTTCACTATAATCATAGTTAGAAAAACTGACCGACATGAACCGGAAACCGTTTAGGCAACTGTGTTGAACGGGGCAAAAAGCCCGGTTTAAGGGCTGACTTCGCCAAAAAAAACACAAAAACTGGATGACCGGTTCATGACTGAACCAACCAGTTTATGGTCAAACTAGTTGGTTCCATCATAAACCAACCGGTTCATTGCCAAGGTTGCAGCGAACCCACATGGAAGATTCCTGGGTGTTTTGGAGGGAAAGTAAGGGTTGTTTCCCTCCATAAACACCCTCTCCAAGCCTTTAAAAGGAGATCACCTCCCTCATTTTCCTCACACATCTCATTTGGAGTTTTTGTGAGTTTGATTGGGAGCTTGGAGAGTGTTGAGTTTTTGCTGGAGTAGTGGAATAGCAAAGAGTTTGAGCTAAGTAATAGTCATCATGCTTCCAAAAGCCAAGGATACTGCATGGGCTCATTGTGATATGATTGATGGCAAAATGATCTGCAAATATTGCCAAAAATGTGTTGAAGGATGAGGTATTAACATGTTCAAGCAACACTTGGCTGGGATAGGAGGCCATGTAAATCCACGTGGAGCACCAAATGAAGTAGTAGGGCATATTATGGCATAATACCTTCAGAAGTTTGAGACTCAAGTCACTGAACCAATAGAGAAGTTTGTGACTCAAGCAGTTGCAAAGCTTGGGAGTCAAGACTCAACCAATAGATTTTGATCATGATGAGAAGTTTCAAGTGATGATGTTGATCACTAATATCATACATGTAGACTTGTAGTAGGCCAGTGTCCCCATAGTTTGTAGGCTTTGTTTTTGAACTCTAGAGGCCATTTAGAGCCTCATTGATTATATATTTTTTTGTTGATATGTATAGCACTCGGTGCCATTTTCATATATTCACCTTTCATGATATATATATGAGCAAAATTTGCATATTTTGTGTCTATTGGTTTGGAATCATGGTTTTAAATCTTAAAAATAGTTTTTTTCAATAAAAATTAATTATTTCATGTGTTTTTTTAAAACCGGTTCATTGAGATCTAACTAGTCCCAGTTTGATCGATTCTGGTTTGAAACCCGGTTTATTAGGTGGATTGGTCCAGTGATCGGTTCTAGTTTTTAAAACTATGGCTATACTAAGTGGCAATTTGTTGCTTTTATCGTGTGAAATGGTGGAAATTTGTCTTTTATTAGTGTTGCATCATGTCATGGGCCATGTTTGAATAAGTGAATGTTCCTAGAGATATTTTGTTGAAATTTGTCTTGATAAGTTAGCACATATTTCATATTGAAGTATAAAGACCTTGAAGAAATTGTCCATGCCCTAATTGCCATGCGAAATTGTTTTATAGGCCTCCTTGACTAAGTGAATCCATTCTAATCATTGAAATATCCTTGACTCCATTTCCCCCAGAGGATTAGGCACTGCTCGTGCATAGGTGTAGTATCCCAAATTGGTAACAGACAGTAATACAAAGCACAGTAGACTAAAAACTACAGCAAAATAAAAATAACATCAGAACACATAATTTGGAGACAGAAATAATTGTTGAGCCATTTTATTAATTGGTCAGAAATAGTACAATAGAGGTGCCAAGAAAGGTAGCACTTGGGCCTGCTCTAGGCAGGCTGAAGATCAGCTCTAAACCTGACCAGTATCTCTATTGAAACAAGGCTCTGCGTGGCTCTCCCTCTGCGCTGGCAGTCTTAGAAACTGTTGCTGCTTGTGGACTTCGGACTGCAATTTGGGCATGTTCCCATGCTCAGAAAATTTCGAGCTTTTATCCCTAGACTCTACTCAAAAGACCCACAAAAACCTGCTAAGGGTTTCCAGAAATCTTGACCCTGGAAAATGGCCCCCTTGGGCTTGACACGCTGCTCTACTGGGGAAATCGGTTTCTTGGCTGGAACTGCTGGAAAGTGCCTCCAAAACTCTGCCCAAATCCATGGTAGGAGGTGGCTAGCCTCCCCTCCTAATTGTCTAGCTGAATCTACACTGCTCCTCGACTTCCCAACACTTCCTCTAGGTTGGATTGCGTAATCACTGCACAGTCTGGACTGCCTCTACGTTGTCTTGAAGGGACTGTGTGCTGCTGTGATATCTCTTTGCAAGCTCCTCACAAAATGGATGAAATTCCTCTCCTGAGAGGGCACTCGAAGTCCTCCGAGGCATAGGTTGAGATCTCCACTTGGAAATCTCTGTGCTAAACAGCATTGCAGACTTGGCTAAATAGCTCGAGCATGCTCAATCAATGAAGACAAAAAATTAGATAGATGAATGAATGAGGAATGAGCGGTTCTCATTCCCTTTTGTCAAAACTGGGCCTCCAACATTCCCTTGGGCCCACAAGGATTGCACTACCCCTTCTCCGACCTACCAGTGCTGCCTACTTTGTGCCACTCTCATGCAGCCACCTAGGACGTTGCCTCCATTCGATGAGTGGCCCCATGGACCCCACTAATGCCACAATATTTCCTTAGGGACTAGAGGGAAGTGCTTTTAGTTGCTTAGTTATTATTTGTGGGCTCCCTTACCCACTTTATTCCTGCTCGACATTAGAAATAGAAAAAATTAACCAAAATTAATATTCCAATTAGATGACTGCTAATTTGGAATATTACAGTCCTCCCTGATAAAATGTTGCTTGTCCTCAAGCAACTGCAAAGATGGGTGCTGAAGTATCTTCTCCCCCTCCCAAGTGGGATCCTCATCCGAGAGATTCTTCCATCTGATCAAGTACTCCTTCACCACCCTACTCCTCAAGTGTCTCTCTCTGGTGTCCAAGATGGCTTCAGGTTGTAGCACTAAATGCCCCTCATCATGTGTAGGAGGGAGCTCAGTAGCTACTGTCACCTGCTGTCCCAAAGCCTTCTTCAGGCATGACACATGAAAAAGTTGTGGATCCGACTTCCCTGTGGCAACTCCAGCTCGTAGTCCACCTCTCCAACCCACCATACAACTCTATATGTCCCATAGATGCGAGGCTTGAGCTTTTCAACTCCCTTTTGCTTCAGCGTAGACTGCATGTATGGCTGAAGTTGAAGATACACCAAGTCTCCCACCTCAAACTACCTCTCTACGTTGCCCCTGTATGCATATATTTTGTGTCGTCCTCAAGTTATCCTTGAGAACCCTGAGAATGTCCTGGCTCTCTTGGATCCAGTCTTTGGCCCTGGGGGCCTTACTTGCCCGAAACATAACATCAGCAAAAGTTAACGCATCATAACCATATAAAGCATGAAAAGGGGACATACCAATAGACATGTGGAAGGTGGTGTTGTAGTAGTACTCCCCCAAGTGTAGCCAACACAACTAGACCTTCTTCTGCCCCGTGACATAGTTTTGCAAGTAGCCTTCGAGCCACTTGTTCACTATCTACGTCTGCCCATCTGTCTGCGGATGGTAGCGCGTGCTCAGTGTGAGCTCTATGCCCACCAGTCGGAACAACTCCTGCCAGAATCCCCCCCATAAGCTGTTGTCCTGATCATTGACTATGGTCTTTGGAAGACCATGCAGTCGGAAAATGTCCTTGAAAAACAACTCGGCCACCTATGAGGCTATTACTGAACTGAAATGACAAAGAAGTGGGCATACTTCATCAACCGATCAACAACGACGAAGATGCAATCTTTGCCCTGTGCCATGGGCAACACCGTGATGAAATCCATAGAGATGCTTTCCCATTTCCCTTCTGGAATGGGAAGCAGCTGCAACAACCTTGCAGGATGGTTCAACTCCCCCTTATTCCTCTACCAAACCACGCATTCCCTGACATACTGGAGTATGTCTTCCTCGAGGCCCTTCTAAGAGAACCTCTCTCTAATAGCTCTATAGATCTTTGTGAACCCTCCGTACCCTAATTGTGGAGAGTCATGTGCTGCATGCAATATCTTCTCCCTCAACCGGGATTTGGCAGTGAAAAATATCCGGTCAAAATAATAGATGACCTCATCCATCACCTAGTACCAGTTGTTAGTGTCGAAATGTTCAGTGATCAAATGTACTCTTCCAGGTTTACTTAGTAGTGGTCCTAGGTCAAAATTTCATTTTTCAAGTCAATTTTTAAATAAAATTTTGTTCACTGAATATGTCTAGGTCTCAAATATGTTGCTTCTTCATTTCATTCATCGCCACCATCATTATCAAGGTCACCATTTCCATCATCATCATTTTTTAGAGGCCTAGGGTTATATCACTCCACCTCATATAGGTCACTGTCTAGGTTCATTCCAGCCTTTAAAAAATATTCAAATTTTCACTTAAAACAAGGCAGCAACCCTCCATTCCACTCATAAAACCCTGAGGAATTGGCTAGCATGTTTAGGAAATGAAATAAAGACGACCTGTCTTGTTTCATATGGTTCAAGTTTCAAAAAAGTTAAAAGTAACTCATTTCTGTCTCACTGTCTCATGAAAAGAGAAATCCTGTCTCACTATCTCATTAAAAGGACCAAATGTTGTTTCAAGTGTCAAAGCTTCAAAGGAGGTCAATTCTGACATAATGTCCCAGTCAAGTACAAAAGGGGTCATTTCTAGTTTTTAAAGACACCTTATCTTATTTTGAAAGGGTCATATTCAAATGTGAAAAGATCAGAGGTTTAAAAAAGTAGTCTTACTGTCTCATTTAAAAGGAGAAGTTTTGTCTCATTGTCTCATCTCACTTAAAGGAGAAAAAAGTCATTTCCAAGTGTAAAAGTTCAAAAGTCATTTACAAGTGTCAAAAGGAAAAGGTGAAATGTCATCTTCAGTTTATAAAAGGGAAAAGGTAACTTCATTTGACTCATTGTTATCCTTTTGATGAGTAGAAGAGTAGCTCTCCACCTCATTTTCCCTCCATGGTGTCTAAACTCCAAAGTTCAAGGCTCAAATCCTATTAAGAATCCTTTTTCCATCCTTTGAAACCATGTTGTTATGCTTTTGAACCCTTGTGGTACGCTTTTGGATCGAATTGTTCCGTTTCCGGGCATGGTGTTACGCTTCTAGGAGATGCTGCACAACCTTTGTTACGCTTTTAGAGCATTGCGCAATAGTGTTGTTAAGTTTTTTAAACTCTGTTGTTACAAATCTACCTCCACGTTGTTACACCCCTGTAGCCGTGTGTTACGCAGTGTTGATAATATCGGTATTGGCAAAATATCGGTGAGGGTCCAGAAAACATCTTATCGACAATATCGGTGAAAATATCGGCAAAATATCGACAAATATTGGCAAGCATAGAAAATCATTTTTTCATATTTTTAAAATTTAGCCGATATTTTCAAAATTTGGCGATATTTAGTCGATATTTTCAGGCCGAAATATCATTTCCTTGAAAATATCGTGATATTTGCGATATTTCGCAAAATATTGCCGATATTATCAACACTGGTGTTATGCTTCTGTAAAGAAGTAGTTTGTGGTTTTAAGCTTGGGAAATCTCCAAGCAACTCAAAGCTCATGCTCCTTTACTATGTGTAGCTTCCATACAAGATTTCCATACATTCACTCATCTCATTAACACCCTAGGGTTTTCATCATTCCAGTGACAAACACAATGGAAAGTGACAAGAAGAGCTTCAAGGGAGGGCGCCACCTCAGTCTAGAACCCTTCACAATGCATGAAATTAATGCTTTGCCATTGGCCAGAAGTTGCTTTGAGAGAGCTCAGTGTTTGAGATTTTGTGAAAGGTTTATGGATGAAGGGGTATCATCTTCATTTTTCCAGCCTATTTGCAACAAGTTATAGTATGGGAAAGGTCACTATTGCAAGTATGGAGATAAGCCTATCATTTGACCTAATTACTTCAGCTACAGGTATCCCTTCTCATGGAGAGCAGTGGTTCAAAGGCATGGAGTTAGATATTGAAAACTGCAAGCAATTTCTCAAGACTCATGCTAGAGAGTAGCCAAAATATCTTTTTCCTTTCAGACACCTCATAAACAATTATGCTCCTTTGATGATGTTCATAATGAAGTACTTCACATGTGAAGGAAGATTTTCTAGGTTGTAGTTGTATAGGTATCACATCAGGCTTTTGATGCATTTTACCTCTGTCAAAACACTTGATTTGCCACACTATTTGTACAGGAGCTTGATTAAAATGATTGAGAAGATTTAGAGTAGAAGAGAAGATCATCACACTAGTCTTTTTCATCATGGCCTAATCAAGCTCATTGTGTTGCATCACTTGTCCTCCATAAACATGACTTCGGAGAACTTCTTGGAGAGATTGTCAGCAGTGCTTACCATCAGCCTTTCTATCTTGCCTATTGAATCATCAACACGACCAACAGAGGTTGGCTCTTCTAGCATGCCTACTCAGCCTTCAGATGCCCCTAAGGTTGTGGAATTTGCTCATACATATGAGAAGGGGAAGAGACAAGTATTTGTGCGTAAGTCTGCGAAGAGTGTTCTTACACTTGACACCATTGTTGAACAATGTGAGATAGAGGAGTAGCCTCTTTTCCATCAGCATAATGAGTCAGTGCCAGTGGAGGTTGAGATAGCACAACATGTGGAGGTCAGATAAGATGAAGAGATCATCAGAGAGAAAGATAAAGAAATAGCATAGTTGAAAGAGGCCTTCTCCATTGCCAAATCTCAATTTACTTTCCTTTAGCAGGAAAATTTTCAATTGAAAGTGAATCAACTCCTACAAAGCAAGTACAAATCATACATGGAGGCAAACAGAGGTAAAGGCAAGAAGATTATTGTTGTTGATCAAATGCAGAACATGGAGGCTGAAACACAAACAAGAAGACCAAGAACAAGAGGCCTGAAAAGGGCACTGGAGCAAGAAAGACAGTCAACTCATCAATTTGAAGAGTTGACCTTTGATGAGCTTATTGCCATGGAGATCAATGAAGACAAAGAGCTTTGGTTGTCAAGAGTTAATGAGGATTTGGAGAAGCTTTTGAAAAAGGCTAAAAGAGACAATAAGCTGCAAAGACACATGGCAAACCACTATCGCACCAGGAACGCCATTTCTCAAATAAGGCTGAACAAGTCAAGAAAAGGCTTAAAGAGGCACAAATGAAGCTCAAAGAGAAGGATAGCTTCGACTTATTCGCTAAAGCTTCTTTAGCTATGTAGCCCATCTCTCACAGGTGCTACATAACCAATTTTGAGAAGTTTTGAAGAATTTTTCTATTTTTTGTGATTTTTGCACAATTCTGGAAATTCCTCACAAAAGGGTAACAAACTTTTGTTATGCTTATTTTGGGGGCATTAAAATGATGATTTATTTATATGGATGGACGTATTTTGATGAGTACATCACAGATCAGGAACCCCCATGGCATGACAAGTTGTAATTTGGGAGAAAAAGCTCAAAAACCACTCATTTTTCATGTTTATGCCACCTTTTTGGACCCTCTGTTATGCTTTTGGAGTGACTTTGGGAGAATGGATTTTTGAAGGCCTTCCCGTGGTCCATTTTCCAAAATTCAAGATGTTTTGGAAACTAGACACACAGGGCTAGTTGACCATTCTTTCAGAAGTGGATTTAGACTCTTAAAAGTCCCTCAAAAGTGCCTGCAAAGTTCTATTACTCTTCTGCAAATTTTTGTTACCCTTCTGTCAGAAATGTCACAAATCAGCATTGGATTCCTTAAGACACTTGTCAAGCTTAGAAATGGTCACAAATTCGAGGCAATGCTGTTCTATGAGTTGTCATTAGAGTTATTGGGTTGGTTTTTTCCTCCTATCATGAGGGAATACGTACTTAATGTAAGGGACAAACACTCCTAGTTCATAGCTAAAATTCAGAGAATGGTTTCTAGCCTCCCTAGAAACTAGGAAATGACTCATCTTTTGTATTTATGATCCATTTTGGATGGGATTTCGACCTGATGAGGTGTTATAGTCCATATTTTCTATAAATAGACTCTCTTTAGTCTTTTCTTGGGTTGGATAGTATCATATTGCAGTGGAGCCCTTGTAATCAACTATTTGAAATGAAATTAGAGACAGATTTGCAGGAATTGTGTTGAGATACTTGTGGTATGCTTTGGAGCATCTGCTTTTCTTATGATGTTTATCATTTCATGCTTAATACCATGTCTTCTTCCTCATATATGTTTATCTTGTAAGTTTATGAACATAAATCATGTTTATGCATGCTTTGTTTTAGACAAGGTTTACAATACTGTGTTTATTTGCTTCTAAACTGAATGAATTCACTTCATTGCTCATTCAAACTTTCTTCCATTTCATCCTATACTCAATGACCTAATAAACATGCTTTCAAACTACCTATCTAGCCTCATACATTCTCTGCAAATTGACCTTGAAATTCAGACCTAAAAACCCTTGACCTAGCCTTCTCACTGACTTTTCTATCCAACACTTAACACATCAAACAAAATCCTATTTACTGAGCTTACATACCTAGCTTAAGATCATAAGATATTCAGTCATTCCTTTGACTGCAAAAGTGACAACGAGAGAGCCATCTCTGGTCCTGGTATGGCTAGCTACCTAACCTAAAGCCTGGTTTGTGGTTACCTTCCTTTAGCTCCATTCACAGCCTTGGGAAGTTGGGGGGAGTGATAACACCGGTCATCTGTCACCTACCCATCCAACACCTCACATGAAAACTAGTCTTTTGAGTACTCCACCAGCAACTATGCCCTCCAATCTACATCTATACTCATCAAGGAGAGGGGTGCTAGTCTCCGAGACAATGCATCAGCTACAACATTGTTCTTCCCTTTGACATACTCAATCTCAAAGTCATATGCTTGGGTCTTGCTGACCCACTTCGGTTGTCTCTCTTGCAATTGTTTCTGCTCTAAGAATTACCGTAGGTTGTTGTGATTAGTCTTGACTTTGAACTGGTTCCCCATTGAGTACTCTCTAAATTGGCCAAGGCATGCATGATGGATAGCATTTCTTTATCGTAAATGAGGTAGTGCCTCTCATGGGGCAAGAGCTTCCAACTCTGAAAAGCAATGGGTTGTCTGTCCTGCATTAACATGGCCCCAACTCCCACTCTAGATGCATCGCACTCCAAGACAAAGGGCTTGGTAAAATCAGGGAGTGCAAGTACCATGAAGCTTACTCATCACCTATTTGAGGCGGTCAAAACCCTTCTGTGCTGTGGGGGTCCAGGTGAATGCTCCCGTCCAGGTCAAGTCTATGAGGGGTGCAACCAACTGTGAGAAGCCCTTCACAAACTTCTGGTAATATGTGTAGATGCCAACAGAGGCTCTCAACTCCGTGACATTCTTGGGCTCCAGCCAATTTTTGATGGCCCTAATCTTCTCCTCATGCACCCGCACACTATCTTCTGCTATGATGTGGCCCAAGTATAGCATCTCTGTCAAGCTGAACTCACACTTGGACAACTTAGTGTAAAATTTTTGTTCCTCCAAAATACGCAACATCGTCTCCACATGCTACAAGTGCTCCTCCCATGTCCGACTATATATCAAAATATCATAAAAAAATACCAACACAAACTTCTGTAGCTGCCCACGAAAACTGTGGTTCATACATGACTGGGAGGTAGCTGGAGCGTTGGTTAGCTCGAAGGGCATCACCAAAAACTCAAAATGCCCATAATGGCACCTGAATGCTGTCTTGGGGACATCCTTGTCCCTCACTCGAATCTGATGGTAACCTAATCTCAAATTTATCTTGGAGAAGAACTTAGCTCCCCTCAGCTCATCTATCCACAGGATGGGGTAGCGGTTCTTCATCCTCTTCTTGTTCAGGGCCCTGTAATCAATGCACATCCTCAGCATCCCATCCTTCTTCCTCACCAAAACAACCAAAGAAGCGAAAGGACTAGAGCTGGGCCTGATGTGCCCCAAAGCCAAGAGCCCATGGATACCTCTCTCAATCTCATCACGATAGGCCTTGGGATGCCTATATGGAGTAGAGATCACGACCTGAATGTCGAGCTCCAACTCGATGGTGTGCTCAAAGCCCCTGTCAGGTGTCTGCCCTGGTGGAATTTCCTTGAAAATCGTAGACTAACGGTCTAGGAGAGCCTGGATATCGAGGTGTATAGGCTGGCCTGAAACACCTGCATCCGAAATTCTCAACTCAACTGCCTCTCTCTGCCGGAAGTCTGCCTCCATCCTATGCGCAAAAATTGTCTAAGGGGGGTATGTATGCATGCCCCTGAGCATCACGTGCTTCCCACTCTTCTTATCCACAAACTCCATCTCCAAAGTCTGCTAATTAGTAGTGACTCTACCAAGGCTGATGAGCCACTGAACCCCCAACACCATGTTGGTATTCGGAATGTCGACTACAAAAAAATGGTCTGTCATTGAGTATGTCCCCATGGTCACCGTCAAAGTTGGGAAATAACGCATACACTGCATGGTCCTGGACCCCAGAAGTAGCACAGAAAACCCATCATAGCTCTTCGTCTGTATCCCCCTTCTCTACACCATCTGAGCATCGATGAAGTTGTGCGTAGCCCCGCTGTCCCTGAACTATCCCCCAGACCCTCAGCGTTAGGTACTTGGGTACCCCTCGCAAAAATTCAAGGACCCCTCCGGTAGGTGCAAATGCTGATCCTCCTACTGCTGGAGGAGGTGGTGGTGGAGGATTCTCCCTTGGTGCTCCTGTGCGGGTATCTCCTCCCATCTCAAAGAATGTCTCCTCTTCTTCCTCATTGTTGAAGAAGACCTCAATGTAGTGTGCCTTCGCTCCGACACATCTATGACCTAGTGCCCACGGCTCTTGGCAGGTGAAGCAAAGCTTCTTCTGCCTCAAATCCCTCCAGGTTTCATCATCCAATGGCCCTCAACCCTAGTTCCCTCTCGGGGGTGGAGCTCTCATGTCCCTCCCTCTCTGCTAGAAAGCAGGTTTGTTGGGTATGGGGACCCTCGTCCTGGGTAGTGCATCCTGCAAATCCATAGTCCTCCCAACTGTCTCCTGTAGCGTAGTGGGCCAGGTAGACCTCACTAGCCCACGCAAAGGCTCTGCCAGACCGACAATGAACATGTAAATCCTCCTTGGTTCCGACAAATCCGGAACCATCACCAAGAGTCTCAGGAACTTTGAAATGTATATCTTCGGGTTTCCCGACTGTTTGAGCTTGATCAACTCCACGAAGTGCTCCTTCGGATCCTTTCGATCAAACCTCTCCAACACCCTCCTAGTAAAATAATCATACGTTGTCACTCTTGAGTGACCCAACGTGGTCATCCCATTAAACCACCAGTTATGGGCTTCTCCCTGTAGGTGCAGCGCAGCCACCTTGATGGCCTCCTCCTCCGTCATCTAGTTAAGCTGGAAATAGATGTCCAGCTTCTCCACCCAAGCTTTGGCTGAACTTTTCGATGACCCATCAAAAGTTGGTAGGAAATGCCTGCCCACAGTACGCTGCAGGTCATTGCTAAGCGTGTACCCTCCTCCTCTATTTTGGCCCCTGGGTTTGCTATTGTTCTTCAGTTGGAAAAACTCATTGAAGGTGAGAGCACCTCCAAACTCCGGCCCATAGGACTGATACTCCGCGAAATAATCTCCATAGTGAGCCACCTCCAGCGCTTGCGGACCTCTTGCTTCTGAACCTAGAAACGTGGGGATGGCAGAGCATGGTGGACTGCATTGCGCCACTTGCTACGCAGTGTGAGGATCGGGTGGATGATGTGAAGTACCAGATCCTTCCCCATTCTGGATTTCCCCTTGAATTCCTTTTTGCTTAGTCTCTGCCAATCTTCTGCCCCTGCTCCTTAATCCTCTTGGCAAGGTCCTGCAATGATTTCAAAAGTAGTTGAGCAAACTCCCTCCCCTCATCTCTTTCCTCTGCCATGGGTGCCTTTCCTCTTTCTTCTGCTACTGGAACACTGTCAATCTGGTCAAGTGTAATCTTGAGCCTCCTTTCCCTGCGTGTGTATCTCTGCCTCCGGTATGTGATGTTCTGTCTATCCTTCGGTGTCATAGAATGTGTGCTCCATAGGCTGAGCGAAGTTTATGAGCTCTGATACCACTGTAATATCCCAAATTGGGAACAAACAGTAATACAAAGCACAATAGACTAAAAACTAGAACAAAATAAAAATAACATCAGAACACATAATTTGGGGCCAGAAATAATTGCTTTGCCATTTTATTAATTGGTCAGAAATAGTACAATAGAGGTGCCAAGAGAGGTAGCACCTGGGCCTACTCTAGGCAGGCTAAAGATCAGCTCTAAACTCGACCAATATCTCTGCTGAAACAAGGCTCTGCGTGGCTCTCCCTCTGCGCTGCTAGTCTTGGAAACTGTTGTTGCTAGTGGACTTCAGACTGCAATTTGGGCTTGCTCTCGTGTTCAGAAAATTCCGGGCTTTTAACCCCCGGACTCTACTCAAAAGACCCACGAAAACCCGCGAAGGATTTCCAGAATTCTCGACCCCGGAAAATGGCCCCGTTGGGCTTGGCACACTGCTTTGCTGGGGAAATCGGTCTCTTGGCTAGAACTGCTGGAAAGTGCCTCCAAAACTCTGCCCAAATCCATGGTAGAAGGTGTCTAGCCTCCCCTCCAAATCCTCTGTTTGAATCTGCACTGCTTCTCCATTTCCTAACACTTCCTCTAGGCTGGACTGTGCAATCACTGCCCAGTCTGGGCTGCCTCTGTGCTGTCCTAAAGGGACTGCGTGCTGCCATGATATCTCTCTGCAATATCCTCACAAAATGGATGAAATTCCTCTCCTGAGTGGGTACTTAAAGTCCCCCTAGGCAAAGGTTGAGATCTCCGCTTGGAAATCTCTGTGTTAAACAACACTGCAGACTTGGCTAAACGGCTCAAGCGTGCTCAGTCAATGAAGACAAAAAATTACATAGATGAATTAATGAGGAATGAGCTGTACTCATTCCCTTTTGTCAAAACTGAGCCTCCAACGTTCCCTTGGGCCCACAAGAACTGCACATACTTCAAAGGAGAAAATGGTCCACCAGGATGTCCTTATGATGCTATTTTTTAGTTCTCTCTATAGTCATAACTCATGGTTGCAAAATCACAAACCTACGAGCATCTCATCTATTGAGGAGTTCATTGATGGCTTTCTTAGACATTTTCAGGTATACCCTGCATTAAGCATTCAAGAGGAAGCCTTCATCGAGCATTATCAAGAAATTCAGAATCCAAGTAATGAGCAGGAAGATGAGTCTTCCTTCAGTCCACATGATGAAAATGATGATTTTGAGAACACGTGTTGGGGAGGATGAATCTAGGGAAAGTGAAGTTGAGGCTAACCTTACCTTTCTCAGGGATATTGCTCCTGGTGACTCTCCTTTCGAGAACCTTGGGGAAGGTAATCCCATTAAAGTTGACACTAGAGATTATTTTCATATTGAAAAGGAGAAATGTGAAATTGTTGGTCCTCGATTCGGTTGTGCTCCCATTTATGATACTGACAGGGAGGATGAGGTTGGGATTAGTCTTCTCTTTATTTATGATGACATATCCATCGATACCCTTTGGAAGGAAGATCATTATTTTCCCTTGCAAGATGAGGGGCGGTTAGAAGTAATTGATTATTCTTTTAGGGAAAACCCAATCTTTGATACTAATAATAAGGAAATCGATAAGGCTCCTACCTATGATGCTATATTCAAATCACTTGAGCCTTTAAATTATGATTTTGGGGAAGAAAAACCCGTTGAATATGATACTTCGCGCTCCCCTTTGTCTTTTCCTCTTGTTTATCACTTTGAGTCTTCCTCAAGTAATTCCCTCACCCCTTGTCATGTGATCTCAAGTGAGCATGAGCCCTTTCCCCCTTCTAAGTATAATGTCAAGGAGGAGCCCCGCATTGACTATCCTTTGTCTCCCTTGACACACCCTCACGATTATGATCACTCCATAACCTCCCCTCTCCATTGTGACCATCACCGTGAGCAACCTATTTGTTGCACTCCTTCCTTTCGTCACCCTTCGTTCCCCTCTCATCACGACCTTGTGGCATCTACAAAGCGTAATATTATAAACAATGATTGTGATAGGGAGTTCTTGAGAGCGATCTTTCATTCCACCATTTTGCACTTCTAGATTTGCTTATTTTCTCTCTCCCAGGGCTCCTTTTACCTCGAATGGAGATCATATTTTCCCACCTCCTACCTGCTTCATCCTCCATATAATTGTACCCGAATTCTCTTTGGGTTTTGTTTCATAAGTAATCATACTGGCAGACATATTGATATGGTGATATGTTGGTTGCACTGGCTTTGTGATTACACTTAGTATCGGCCTTATTATATGCATGTTAGGGTAGGATGCATTGCATGCTGATTTTCTCGTTAGAACTAACATTATATGATATTTCTCATGGTAGATTAGTTGCATTTAGATTAAATTTGCATATATTTTCTTTCCTGTTAATTTTTACGGCCTAATAATAAGGATGGGTGATCATAAGACACCACAAAAACATGATGCCTCGTGTGCTTAGTCTTTGTATGTGCAGGTAATAGGTCTGTGGTAACCAAGAAATTGTTGGTGTTTTCATGACCTCCCGTTTGAATAGCTTCGCGCACTTTTCCGAGAGCTCATGTCCTAGTTGGAGCCAGATGTTACCCACCACCTGTGGGTAGTGTATATAGGAGAAACATTGTCTCTTAGATGGTCTTCAGCCGACAGCCAACAACCCCTTGCAACGACCATATAGCTCAATGTGCCATTTTCTCCGCCACCTAACCCAACTGTGTGGTCCCTCAACCGCTTGTCATGAATGTATGCTTGAAGGTGGGCCTTCCAACCCCAAAGGTATGGATTTTCATTGGCATAATTGAGCAATTTTCCTTGTCATGGAAACTTTTGGGCTTGGATTGGTGGGGGGATTCGGCAGAAAGAGTGGGTTAGGCTTATATTCTTGTCAACATTGCCCGATTTCGTGGTTACCCTTGTATCCTAGTCTCGTGGGATCTCCTTTACTGACCATTTTGCTTTTGGGTTGGCACTACATGGGAAATCCCGATTTTGGTTGCGTGGTCCCACTTCCTGTACCACCTACATCACTCCCCTTCCACTTATTTTAGCCCCATTCATCTATTTTCCCATCCGGGTCCACGTGTGTCTGTTGGGTCCACATAGGGTTAGCCTCCCCCTCCCCTTGTCCACACCTTGGTCGAGCCTCGAACAATGCCCCGAAGGTTGATGCAGCTTAAAAGAAAAGAAAAAGCATAATTTGGCCACTCTCAATAGGAAATGTACCACAAAATGCAAAAGATAGTTGAGACATACAAATTCAGGACGTGGGGAAAATCCTAACATGAGCTCTACCCCTTACCCATGGCCATCACCTTGGTTCCTATGAGCCTTAGATGAAACCCCTCCATCATTAAGGAACCCATGATTGTCCCAATCCCTGGTGGGCATTGAACTGCCCCACCTTAAGGGGTTATTCACTACTACATATTACACATCATGCTCTCATCCTCTAAAACCCCGAGAAATTATGGAGAAAAATCAATAAAAAGAAAAAGGAATATGAAGAAGGGTGGAAAAACAAAGGTCAGGGCAACTCATGTACCACGATTTTCTCCCTCCTACACTTACATACCTAGGTGTGGGTCTCCCTTATTATAACTATCGTTGCACCTTGACATGTGGTTTGGATGTTTCCCCTTACTCCCACTCCATTCCATTATTGTATCACTTGCCACCTACCACTTGAAGGATGCACCATGGACATGTCACCCCCTTTAGAGGTTGAAACCAGCTAATAGGGTCCTTAGCTAACCCCCTATTGAGCTTGGAGACACTTATACATACCAAAGCCCACTATGGAAGGGCACGCCACCATGAAGTGCCCCACTGGTTCCATGACTTGTAATCTCTTTTACTTGATTATTCTAATCATATGTTATATTGGAGGGCAAGGGGACGCATTGGATCTTATGCCAAATTGCAGGTCGATTCACGTTTGGGGCTTGGTCTCCCTATACTGGGTCCTAGCCCTCCAGAGGGCCACATTAGCACTTGTAGGGTGAGTGTTGAGAGCCATGAGCCTCCACCATAGCTGAGATTACTTCATGGATCCCCAGGAGCATTAGTTGATTGCTCCTATTCCACCTTTTGGATGAGGATGACGCACCTGGTTCACCATGCCCAACTAGCTCCACAGATGCACAAAACACTTGGAAGATGTTCCAGGGTTGTTCCCCACTGCAGAGGCAAGACTTTTGTCATCATTCCATGCCTTACAGGTGGTCTATAGGCACTTCCGATCCATTTGGAGACCCATGAGGATGACCCTGTTCCCCCACACCCACTTGGGAGCACCGCAAGTTTTTGCTTGGAAAACAAGGGGCCATCGCCTTGTCCACTATGATGGGAATCCATTTCTACATAATGGCACCCTTTGGACTTCATTAGGCCTCCTCAAAGGCCCAACGACTCGCTTTATTGATCATTCAACCCTCTTGAGAGGCTTATTCATGTATTATTGAGCTATTTGGTGGGCTTGTCACCAAAAGTTATTGTTATTATGCACATTATTTTATTCTAGGGGTAAATTAGGCCTAATTAGCTAAATCAAATTCATTAGGAAGTGTATAAATAGAAGTGTGATGGAATCATTTGATCGTTATCACTTGGATTGGATCATTCTCTCTTGTGAGATTTTCGCTATTATCTTTGAAGGACGAAATTGGATGGATGGATGAATTTTGATATTTGGATTTCTTCATTTTTGTCTTGGAGCTTCTATATTGGCATATGATGATGATTGGATATACTTTTTCTCACATGTAAGTGCTCTTTTAATGCTAATTTGTCTTTTTCTTATGTCACATGCATGTTGCTGGAGATTTTTGCTATACTAGGCTGAAATTTATTGCTTTTCTCGTGTGAAATTTTGGAAAATTGTCTTTTATTAGCGTTGCATAATGTCATGGGCCATGTTTTAATAAGTGAATGTTCCTAGAGACATTTTGTGAAATTTTGTCTTGATAAGTCGTCACATATTGCATATTGAAGTATAAAGACCTTGAAGCAATTGTCCATGCTCTAATTTCCATGCGAAATTGTTTTATAAGCTTCCTTGAATAAGTGAATCCATTCCAATCATTCAAATATCTATGACTCCATTTCCCCCAAAGGATTAGGCACTGCTCCTCCATAGGTGATCACCTTAAAGCATATTTTTCTCACCTCCTCTCTTTCTTTCTAGGCCTAGCCCACATAGGTCACCTAGGGCATGTGAAAATTTCTGAACATTACTTTATGCAAAAACCCTACTGTTAGATCTGGTTATACTTCTCCTACTTAATCAAGTTATTAATGTTGAAAATTCATATTAACATCGAAGTAAACACAACAGTTCTTCACCAATTTAGATCTAAGCAAAAGATACATGGACACAGACAAAGTGACACACAAGATTTTCTAGACAACTATCCCCGGAAAAACCCAATGCGGGAAAACCAGTCTTCTGGCTGCTGGAGGGTTTATAATATATATTATTAAGTAGTTTCTGAATACAGAAAATCTCAGCACCTTACTGGTTAACCTGAGAGAGAAAAATAGATCTGCATAATACCTGTTGTTCTGGAGACTGAAAACTTGATTGATCCACACCCTCAAATGGGATTTACAGAACTCAACCACTTTCTGTCTCTAGAAACCCCAGCGCTGCCCCTGAAGCTTCCTGCGTCAGCCTTGCTAGCCTCTGCGCTGGCCTGGAGAGGGCTGCGTAACCCCAGACTGGGTGACACAGTCCCTATGCTGCCCTAGATGGCCTCTACGTAACCCTGGGGGCCTCCTGTTGGCTTAGCACTGCCCTTTCTGGGCCTGCGTAGCGGCTGAAGGCCTCTGCGTTGCGCAACTGCTGTTGCTGCCCTTGCTTTTTTGTGCTGCTCCTGGTTGCTGCCTCTCTACCTCTTGCTGATTCTCGGCTCTAGGATTAGATCCTCCCCTTAGCCAATACTACCCCTCACTGCAGCTGAAACACTTTTGAAAATTCTTAGCAAACCCACCCAAGAATTTCAGCTTAGTCTTAGTGCTCTGCCTCTATATGTGTTCTCCAACTGACCCCAAGCCTTTCCTTTATACTTTTCTTTTTGGGAAACCAACGGCCGTGATTTAATCTTGATTCAATGGCTAAGATTAAAAGAACGCTTGATCCGTGTGACTTAAGTCATTTCCATCACATGTTTAAATTAATTACCTTTAATATTTTAATTTTCATAAGTTAGACTTAGGGTCCTTAATTAAAAATATTAATTAATTAATTTTCTCTCAAACCGGATGGAATTTCTCAAATCCCTTTCTGGGTCTTGGAGATGTCATGTACTCTAGTCCCCCTCTCAAAATTTTGGGAGCTAGAGCACATCTGAAGCTACCCCAACAATCCACAAATCTCAATAGGGCATCACTTATCTCACAATCTAGCCATCCAAATACTTCGATTTTGGTCCACAACTACGTTGTAGTTTTCTCTAGAGGCCCTCCAAATTTGAAGCAAATCCGACAGTGGGATCTTGAGATATTGCAAGCCCTAGCTCGACGACCATTTCTTGCCCTAGGTTTCCCTTGGCTAGTGAGCTCATTTGGATCATTGTATTAAAATCAAAGAAATTTTTTCCTTTGATCCCCTACTCCTCCCTGATTAGGTCAAGCCCCTCATTGGGTGGTGAACTCCATACCCTTGACCTAATTTTGGGCCTACTTGGTCCCGCAACTTATTGAAGCCAATTTCGCAAAGACCATTTCGAATCCAAGTTTCCACAAGGATTTTAGGGTCTAGGAATCTCCTTGACAAGTCATATACTCAAACCCTAGTCCTTAGAATTCTCCTAAGCCCTTTCTGGAGAGGCTTTCATCTTGCTTTTCGAGCAAGCAAGCCATATATTTGTGCCTCTCTTGTGAATAGCCTTCTAGGATCACCTTTCATCCTATCATCGATCCATTCATCTTCAATATCCTCATTATACTGGGTCTCCTCCCATCAGTGAAAGTCCGTAAAGAGCAGGGAGCCTTAGCTCTGGTGATAGTGGGCTATCACTCCATTGTTTCCCTTGACCTAGTAGCTGCCTTATAGGAGCCCCTCCCAGGACCCCTGCTAGTTTGAACAGTGACAAGATATACCGTTGGCTCTCTCTGGGAGGTCGGTACATCTTAATACAATCTGTATTACAACAATTGTCTGTTTATTGGATGCATCTTTTTTTCCTTCCTACTTATGCTATTAACATAATCGAAGCTATCATGGCGCATTTTCTTTGGTTCGGGAATAAGGGACACAAGAAATGTCATTTGGTTAATTTTGATGCCGTACCAAGGGGAAAGAGGCTGGAGGATGGGGTATCCTGGATTTGAAGAAAGTTTGGTTGGGCTTTACTAACAAAATCTCTATGGAGGGCTATTTTTGGTAGGGGTATTTGGTAAGATATTATTGCAGAAAAATATCTGAAAGGCAGAGCCTTCATAGAATGGTATAGAAGCGGTGTGATTGGGGTATGAAATGGTTCATATATTTGGACGAGCTTATTCAAGGTCAGCAATTGGTCGCTCGGTAAGATGCACTGGTCTTTTGGTAGGGGCGACAAAATATTGATTGGTTTTGACTCGTATAATTTTAACCTTGGCCTCATTAATTCTCTTCATGCAAAAGGCATATTCTTCCTGGATCAAGCAATTGGGCGTTGGCAGGTGGGTCTTCCATATCCGGTGTGGAAGAGTGTGGATGAGATCGGATTATCAGCTGGGAATGCGGTATCGTGGCAATGCATTGTACACGAGCCCCAGTTTGCTGGTTTCATGAAGAAGGCTTTGGGTGACTCTTTAACTTGGAATGGTGTTATGAAAATGGGTTTGGTTGTGGTTTATGATATTTACCACTATATTTCTTGCAGGGTCAACCCCTTAACAAACTTATGCCGGTACAGGAAAACTTGGAGGTGGGAAGTTCCTTTGAAGGTTATCAACTTCTGCTGGTTAGTCTAGAAAAACAAAATCCTTACCTAGGACAACATCTGTAAAAGGGGTTATCAGGGCCTGGGTTGGCATGTTCTCTGTTGCAAGGAACAGGAGAGTGTCATACATTTGTTTATTCAGTGCCCCTTTTCAGTTGAGGTTTGGGCACGTATTCTAAATTGTGTTCAGATTCCACAGATGGGTACATTTGATTCTGTGGAAACATGCCATTGGTGGTGGTTTAATAGGAGAGGGAAATATAATGCTCTTTCGTTGTATGTTTCCTGGGAGATTTGGTGAGCAAGAAACTTCGCGATCTTTGAAGATAGGCCTATCAATTGCTTCAGAATTTGCTCTAATATCCTGGCATAGTTGTTGACTGGGAGATATTCAAACCAGGCTGATAAAATTTCCAAAACGTTGTGTCCTCAAGTGCAGGTGCTCTTCCCAGCCGGTTTCTTCGATGGCATGGCCCAGGACGGTAGTTGTGGTTGTGGTGCATGGCTGAGGATCAATCCTCTGATACATTTTCTTCTTTTCGGGTATGGGGTTTTGGGCTCGAACTCCATGGCTGAATTATTAGCTCTTTGGGGTTTGCTGGTTTTTGCTAAGCATTCAGTTGCAGAAGATTTCTGTTTATGGGAATTGTAGTTCTACTATTGATGCAGTGGCTGGGCGGTCCTCCCTCTCGGTTCCCTCCTTGGCTAGCTGGATGGAGCGCATTGAGTTCCTTAAGTGGTCTTTTGTGAATATCGCATTTTTACATGTGTACAGGGAGCTCAACACGGTGGCGGATGGATTATCAAAGTGTGGTTTGGTTACTGAAGCAGGCTCTATACATTACAGTTTTTTTGTTGATGACAAGGAGATGGATGAAGGAAATTTTGATTTATAATATTTCTGTTTTCAGGGTTGCTCAGGTGGTCTATATCTTTTTTGGACGCTGCTTTTTTTGGCAACCTTTTGGTTGTTTGGATTGACTCATTGTGTGTTATATCCAGGCAATCAGGATTGGGTTTGGATCTTTGTTATTTTTAATATATTAACTTTGGATACACTGGATACATGGGAGTCAATAATGTCTTTTTTGATGAACAATACTATTGGGAATTCTCGTAATATGTACTGGGATTGTTTTCTAAATTCTAATAATAGAAACGTCCAGTGTGTTTTCCCTGCTGAAAAAAAATGAATACTTGCTGATTATCAATGTGTATATGTGGAGTTGCATTTAGACTAATTTCTTGCTAAGACACTTATCATGTGCATTTTAACATTGAAGTGATAGAAATTCTCTATGAAATGAATATTGATAGCCTTGAAACAATGCACAATCTTTTGGAATAAGTGAGAGCATGAGAACCTGCTTGGGCTGACAATTAAAAGGGCTACAAATTTTCTTTGAAAGACACTGGTGTTAGTAGTTTTGCAAATTGCCAATATATGCAGTGCCATAAATATCTTGAGTCTGGTTTATAATTGAAATGACATGTTTCAAGCATTGCTTTGTCTATCTTTAGTTCTATTCCACCTTTTCCCAAGATACTTACCATGATTATGTTTTTCCCTGCACTTACCATGATTATGTTAACATTGAAATGAAGAGCTTGACCATTTGCACAATGTTGACCTCTTTGAAGCCATGTAAAAGTCTTTCAAAATGAATGACTTTGGGAGGACCCACTTGAGCTGAAAATAATTAGCTACTGGTTTCCTTATAAAAAGTACTGTTAATTTGTGGTGCAAACCACTATTTTTGTAGTTTTATAAAAGTTGGCTTTAGACTTTCCATATATTTTCATTTTGATTGCTAAATTAATTTTCATACTTAATGAGATATGTGAAATAGTTTGTGGCTGGCCTTCATCATTGAAAGACATCTATTGGATTTCTTGAAACATTTTTGTAGCTTTGTTACAAGTGAATCTTAGATGGTATATGGAATAGCTTACTGCAAATCGAGGTATATGGAATAATTTACTGCAAATGGAATTTAAGGATATGGTCATGTGAGATACAAATTCTAGGATTACATGGCCAATTGGTAATTACTTTTGGAAATGGAAAATTACCAATGCATTCGTTGTGCTGATCATGGTGCTAATTTTTGGTATCTCAGTAATCAGGATGCCAGCTGTCAAGAAGGCATTGGCTCTTCCTCAGATCCCTGTGCCACCAAAAGCAGGAACAACTCTTGCTGGATCTATTATAACAACTGAGAAAGGACCACCATCATCTTCTCTTGTCCATCAGCGCCTAAGAGCACTAGAGAGATCTGTAAAGGCAAGAAAGCATGGGAAGAAAAGGTGATCTCGAATCTTTGGAGGGAGCTCCATTTATCTGGCTATCTTGGGCTAAGCAGATTTTGTCATTTTCAAAATTTCTGTTTAGGCTGCTTTATGTCACGATCATGTTTCCATTTGCAATTTTGGCCTTATCAAAATAGGAGCTGGTAACCCACATTCATTTGGGATTACAAAATTTTAATTGAAGCCTGTTGGGCAGATGACAGAACATTGTTTTCCCTTCTAACGTGCTCGGCACATAACAGCACTGAAAATTCAGTGGAACATTCTCTACATGTTTTTGCACTGCCTTCAATTTCTTTACTATTTAATTCAAACTTGGTTTAACCTAGGATTGTATGCAATAAGATGTTCAAGCCAAGGCATGGGCATGAGAGCTGAAAACAGAGTTCAGGTTTTGAGGGATCACTGGACCTGTTTTATACACCCATCATTGTTTGCAAGGTAGTTTTGTGATGAGAAATAGGGAATAATACAGCTCTAGTGGAGTTCTTTTCATTTTCTTACATAGTATTGTCCTCTTTTGTTAGGTTTTTGAAGTTTTGACCTGCATTTTGCTCATTTACAACAATGCAAAACCTAAATTCCAAGTGTAGAATTGTTAGCTGATGCTTCCATTGTTTGTTTGAAAATTTGTGTGTTGGAAATTGATGTACAATGGCTTAATCTTTAATTTTTTTGCAGCTTTTTCTACCACTCACCCATCCACACATGTTGCTTGCCTGTCTACTCACATGAGTTTTGGGTTTGAACTTTGAACTCTTAGCAGTTGGATAGGAACAATGGATATGAACAATTGCTATTTTATTAGGAGATCAATCCTGGCTGGCTATGTACTGTAATGCTATTGTATACGTTAAAACAAGCTGATTGACTTTAAAGATGAGTAGAAAATAGTAAGAAATATGATTTGAACCTGAAAATGTAACTTGTGATTGGCATTTATGGAATTATATAACAGCAGGAAACAATTTTATTTTTGATCTGGATAAAGGATGGGGAGCAAGTGGATGGAGAGGATATTCAATGATTAGACACCTATCTCTCCAGTTTATAAGTTGTGTATATCCCACACCGAGATTTGATAAGTCCCATCTTGCTGATCATCATTTTTCCATTACTTAAGGAAGTTCATAATCTTCATTAACTTGCATTTGAAAATTCGTAAAAATATAAGATAAAAGTTTTATCAAATTTCATTAATAATGATGCACATTATAAACAATGCAAAAAATGGATGCCTGAATTTCTATGCTGCACATGCAAAGCAACCATCACCAATGCGTTACATTTTGGATGATCATAAAAGACGCGATATTAACTTAAACTATGGTGCAACCATTGTTGGTCATAATTTGATGGGAAATTATGCTCATATAACAAAAGTGCAGTAAATGTGAATAAGTATAATAAGCCTTTCCAGAAGCTATTTTATTGAACCCCATTTATAATAAAAAAATGACTTTATTAATCTATACTATGATTTTGTTGCACTAGAGTGATATCATTGTCAAGTGGAGGATGTTATGTTAAACTTATTGAAGGTACGTTTGAAATATAGTGATAAACAATTACTTATCAAGCTTTTGGGTAACATACATACACTTAAGTTATAGTTATATTTTATTTGAGCAAGAATGTAAAAGTCCTGAATTATCATCCAAGCTCGAGAAAGGCTCTGATCTTACCAAAGTTTTACAATAGATCAGGTATGGCCTTGGTCTTATTTGCGTTAGAAGATTATGAAACAAGTTATCAAAGGTCAATTAAGGTCTTAGATTTTCTACTTAAGCTCAAGTCCTTACCACTATCTGGAATGTAAAGGTCATAGCCAACCCTTGACCATAAATCTCTAATTAAAGCAATATATTATGTAAACGGGAACATTTGTAATTTATTTCAGCCTTTAAATTTTGGGTATGAGATTTATGGGTAGTTTTCCTTCTTTTTTTAAGACAAATGTTTAATTTGAATCATATCAAAAGGCCATGGCCTTCCCATACATATAGAGTACAAAATTTAGGATTCCTCTTTTCACATGATACATTAGTCCCAAAATTCCATGTGACCACTCTTGCATCAAGCTCTTCTTCTTATCAACTAATTTTCTCTCTTCCATGCCTACACAGGTTTTGTGTGACAAGCTGATTGCATATCAACAAGCAAATAAGGAAAGAACTTATAAGCAAGTTTAGAATCAATGTTTATATTTGTTGGAAGAATTAGCCTTATTGGGTTGGGATTGCAAAGCCTTACTTTTCCCTCTTGTAAGAGGGATTGAAGTGAATGCAAAGTAATATTTTTTTTTGACTCGTGAGGATGGTTTCATTGCTTCTACCACAAGATCTCGATGCTTTGTTGAACCTCATTTGCAAGTGGTTCCATTTATGTATGTCTTCTAAGTAACTTCAAGTTCATGAATGATTAGGATTGGTTGAGATTTTCTTATCTATTTGATTTGGGTAAATTTTCTAGAAACCATGAGATAGCTTTTTGCAGGAGGAAGATCCATTTGCTTCCTTGACCTTTATGGTTTAACTTGTTCTAGAGGTTCCTTTGACAAGTCCTTTCTTAGAGAAGTGAAACCTCTCGTTTCCCTTTGTTGAGAAATCAATAAGTTGGTAGATGATGATGATGATTTCTCTTAACTTGATAATTACTTGTGAGTATTTGTTGGTTTTATTATTATTATTATTATTATTACGTTCTCTCCATGAAGCAATTACCAAAACATAAAGATCACAAGAGACAAATAACACCAAAAATTAGGCTCCAAGCTAGGGAAAAACCCCACAAGGGGGAAAACCCAAACAATCCTTTTCTCATAGAATTAGATCAAAGTGACATATCCAAGACCCAAGACCAAGACAAATACTGCCACATAGACCCAAGTCAAGCCTCCTTCAAAGCTTCTCTAACAAGTCAAAGTCAATGTTGGTCAAACCTCAACAAATATATTCAAATCTTAGAATTCGGACGTGCAAATAGGACCCGCAATTTTCGAACCTGGAACTTTAGTAGAATTTGCCCTAGAATCTTCACACATGTGAATAGAAAGCAAGCAAAAACACCCAAATTATCTCTCCTTTGACTTTTCTTCTCTCTCCCTTGATTGCGCTCCTTTTCTTCTTCCATTTGGCACATAAATCAGTGTGTGGGTTAAGTGATCAAATGAGGTCAACATTCCTCTTATTTATTGTTGTCCAGGAGATCAAATAGGTACCTCTTCTAGGTCGACTTGTCCAGGCAGGGCCGACTTGGTCTTGTGGATGACAAACTGACTCATTTGACTCAAAATAATTTTTTTTTCCTTTTCCTACAAATAAACCAAATGGGACTTTGACTCAAGTACATTTGTTTGACTCATGACAAATTTTCTTGACTCAATAAACCCTAGAAGCATGAAGAACATGCTTTGACTAGAAAATAATAATAATAATAATAATAATAATGAATGTAATAAATGAATAAAACAAATATTTCAATAGTACATTTGAGTTACATTAAGAAGACTGACACTAGTTACATTTTCAACAATCCCTCTTAACTAGGGAGGTATTCATAATGACACATCAGGATACCAGGATACTCTCAAATTGAAATATTCTCATAAGAAGAGTTCAGATTGATAAGCATCATCGAGCATCATCATAATTAACATTATCAATAAAAAAATAACAAGGTCTTGGTTGAGAAGCTCTATCTCTCCACTAGATTAGAGAAAATTGTTGTGAGGCATACATTTGGACACCACCACTGCCTCTCAAGGCATATACCCAATCCAAATGTTCACTAAGTATGTCCTTACAAGGCTATTATTATCTTGGATATTACCCATCTTCAAAGAATGTTAGTTGTCGGGATTACTCTTATCTTGGATATCATATTCTCAAAGAGTATCGGTCCTTGGGGCTACCCCTATATTGGATACATATCCTCAAGAAGTATTGGTCCCAAATGCTTATCCAATCCTCAATTCTCCCTACCAGTGCCTTCACTAGGTTTATGGCTATTAGTCTCGACCAAAGTTCATTGCACATTAAGAATACAGTGCCCATCCTCACTTCCTCTAAACCAGGGAGGAAATATCCATAATTTCAAGCATGTCTCTCAAATACTCAAGCTTCCTGTTAGGAAAAGACTTTCAATATGTCAGCTACTTGTTTGTCAGTGGAGATGTACTGTAGCTTCACAACCCTGTCCCGTGTTGAGAAACCAATAAGTTGGTAGATGATGATGATTTCTCTTAACTTGATAATTACTTCTTAGTATTTGCTGGCTTATTATTATTATTATGTTCTCTCCATCAATAAATTACCAAAACATAAAGATCACAAGAGACAAAGAACACGATTAGGCACCAAGCTAGGGAAAAACCCCACAAGGGGGAAAACCCAAACAATCCTCTTTTCATAGAATCAAATCAAAGTGAAATATCTAAGGCCAAAGATCAAGACAAACACTGCCACATAGACCCAAGTCAGCACTCCTTCAAAGCTTCTCCACCAAGTCAAAGTCAACAAAAGTCAATGTTGGTCAAACCTCAACAAATTTGGTCAAATCTTAGAACCCCTTGTCACGTTGCAGGAGGATTTCCTGCATTTTGTGATAGCAATATGGGAGTCGGATCAAGAGGCATTCATGATCTAGAGTTAATATTTGACATTCACTATTGTAGTGGATGTCCATTTTGTTATAGGACTGGTGGCTTGTGGAGAGGTACTATCGATGTCGCTTTTGCATGGTCGGGTGGACTTGCAGGCGTGGGCAGGGCACCACTACGAATGTGATGCTATTGATCAGGGCTGCGTTCGTATTGATAGCATTTTGGATTTCGCTGAGTGAGCCACTCTTGCGATGATTGTGCGCCTCACTAGGTCAGCATCCCCTCAACATGTTTCTAGACCACAGATCATTATCCTTCGGAGACTTAAGGGGGGAATCTTCTATGGTTGGGCCAGTTTTATACACCGAGGAATGACAACACAACTTACTCAAGTGCGCATGGGGAAGTCATAAAGATTTTTCTATGCCAACATACTTTGCAACATCCTCAATGAGAGGATTGTGATGCTGCGTCCTATACTAGTAATGCCGCTAGGGCCTCAGAGAGATCCACGAATATGACAATGGGCCCCAGTGATGCCTCATGGAGGCGAGGGTGAGGTAGGGCAATACTGGATGCCCACAGTAGAGGGTTGGTTTATGTCCAACCCTAAGATGACTCTAGAGTACCCTTACTGTGGCATGGATTTCAGTGGAGATCCAGATATGTGCTTACCCCCTGGTGATGCTTGGGGTTCAGTTGGTATGTGATTTGTATGTTCATGTATTTGTGATTTATATTTATGAGTATACTGATACTACGTATGTTTGGTTGCATATATGTGTCCACATGGACATTCGTTGGCCTACTTGGTGGGCAACGATCCTCATCATCTGGGTATAGTTGGTGCAACATATGTACCATCGTGTTGGAGAGATGATAGGGTACAAGAGGACCCTGAGACACCAGCTCAACACCGACTCTTTGACATAGGCGGGCCCTCAGGAGAGGGGTGTAGTTTCGTTGCTTAGTGTGAGATGGCGAGGCTGTGGGAGTGTGCAGTAGCTGTAGAGGCTCGGGAGGATGCTGCAGAGGCACTGGTGAGGGAGGTCAAGGATGCATGGGATTGTGCAGCGGCCCTACTCCGGGGGATGCCTGAGTAGAGTTGGGTGATGCTGGGGGAGGACACAGTGGAGAGGGTTATGTCTCATGATAGAACACGGTGTCCCATTCTTTGTAGTCTTGTGGTAGTAGTATCGATTGCTCATCCTATCTTGGTTCCAACACCTGATGAGGTTGGGGGCCTTAGACAGGGGGGAGGGGGTGGGTGCAGGGAGTTATGGGCCTCGAGCCTAGATGTATTTTGATGTATGGACCAAGGAAAGCATCTGTTATTGGGATGCTCCCCCTTTTGATGACTTATTTTTCTAGCTCGTGCCAATAGATGTATTTTTTTACACATATTTTTTGATATATATATATATATATATATATATATATATATATATATATATATATATATAGGATATGGTGATTTTTTGCGGCTCTCGTGATGTGTTTTATGTGTATGCTTCTATACATGTGATATAATTTTGCATTTATTTGATGGATAAGATGGTCATGCTTTATGTGTCTTGATGATGATATGTATGTGATACATGCCAGTCTAGGATTTGATTAGCAATGCGATCAGCTATATGGTTTTGATCTCTTGTTATATGTGAAAATGTGATATTATCAAAACCACGCGCCAACCATTGTGCATGCAGGGATTTCCAGAAAGGGAAAGGATCATGTACTTTGAAGGTTATGTTCAATTGTGATACAAGAAGCTGGGAATCAAGGAACACATGCAGGTGATTGATACCTAGATGGGAGGCATTGACCAAGAGGCCTATGACGATATCGTATTCAACTTCATTATTTGTGGTTGACCCGATACATAGCCCATTGTGGTGGAGGGGTGTCAGGTTAGGAGAGTATATGGCCCAGGCTGCTGCAACAAGGATTTATGACCATCGAGAAGCACCAACAATGAACCCGCGATGATATGCTGGGGGATGATCCATCTATGACACATGATGAGAGACTGATTTTAGTGTACATCCATGATGAGTTGGTCATCATAAAAATAAGTCATGGTCATACATCTACATTCTAGGGTTGTTTTGAATGTTATGTATATAATTTTTTGAAATAGAACCCATTGACGAGATCTTTGAGGAAAGTCCCATCTGGCTCTGCTATGATGTATGCCCCCTTGAGGAGACAATATTTAATAATGTATGGGCCCTTCCATAATGTCTCGAACTTCCCCGATCCTAAAGCTTCTTTAGCAACATCGTAGCAAAGGACTAACTCCCTTTCAGTGAATGATCGAGGGGTGACATTGCGGTCGAAAGAGGCTTTGGTCCTCTTTTTGTGTGCTTCATTACGATGGAGAGACACTCACTGACTTTTGTCAACGTGTTCCAGTTGTACCAACCTTTTCTCTAAAGGTGTGGTATCAGAGAGAAGTTTGATGGTCGAGTGTAAGGTAGGGATATCACACTCGATGGGGAGAACAACTTCAACTCCATAGACTAATTGGAAGGGTGTGAATCTAGTGGACACTTTGACCGCAATGCAGTACACCCATAAGGCGAAAAAAACCATGTGGTGCCAACTGGTTTTATGGTTGTTCACTTGACGTTGCAACATTGTTTTGATAATTTTGTTGACAACTTCTACCTAGCCATTGGACTAAGGGTAGTATGGAGAAGCAAATTCATGAGAGAAACCAAGGTGTTGGGATAATTCTTGAAATATCGTGTTCTCAAAATGTTTGCCATGATTCAAGACCAACTCCTTAGGAATACCGAACCATGTTATGACATGGTTAAGGAAAAATTGCGCAACAGTGTCAGCGGTGTTATTATATGTGGGCATGGCTTCTGCCCATTTTGTGAAGTAGTCAATGACGACTATAATATACTTATGATCACCCGAAGATGGAGGGTTGTAGGTCATGAAGTCTATGCCCCATTTACAGAAGGGGCCATCAATGAGGACCAGGTGTAGGGGAACTGGTGGAGCTCACGCCTTATGAGCGTATCTTTGGCACCACTCACATCTATTGACTGCTTGAATACATTCACAGAACATGGTGGGATAGAAATAACCAACACATACGATTTTATGAGAAGCATCCATCCCTGAGAGGTGGTCACCACAAGCTCCATTGTGGCAATCATTTAAGACCTACTCAACTTGTTCTAGAGTAAGGCATCGACGAAGGATGGTGTCAATTCCTCGATGATAGAGGACATCCCCCATAAGGAGGTAACAGGGGGCTTGATGGAGAATGCTCCTCAAGTCGTCACGAGTAAACTGAGGGTTGAACTTTCAAGTTCTTAAAAAGAGGAGGATGACGCCATACCAGGGGTCATTTGTTGATACAAAGAACAAATGTTCGTCAAAGAAAGTATCATTAATGGGGGGGCCTTGGGTCTCAATAGGGAGATCTATGAAGAACTCAACAAGGATAAGCACCTTCTTTCTCTCGGGGGAAGCAAATTGTAGGTCAAATTCTTGTAGAATAACTACCCATTGAGCGTATTTTTGGTTCATCATACAATGAGTGAGAAAGTATCTCACGAGGTTGATATTTTCTATTACGGTGGTGGTCTGTAATATTATATAATGTCGAAGCTTTTGTACTGAGTGTACAAGGGCTAAGGTTGCTTTTTTCAGCTGACTCAGACTTTAAGGCAGGCTTAGAGAGGTTATTGCTTATGTAATAAATTATGTGTTCTCTATTATCAGGTCCTTCTTGGAATAATACCCCAATAATGGCTACGTTAGATGATGATAGGTAAAGGGTATAGTCTTTATTGTGGTCAGTGGGGCTAATCAATGGAGCTTGAGATAATGCGTCGTTTAGGGCTTCAAATGATTTTGGTGCCTGCTCATCCTAGTGGAATGGAATATCCTGACGAAGAAGACACTAGAATTCATGCACACAAGTGGCATAGTCAGGAACAAAGCGACGTAAGAAGTTGGCCTTACCCTGAAAGCTTTGCAACTGCTTTGGAGGTGGTATTTCTCGGATGGCCTGGACCTTGAGAGGGTCAACTCTAATAACTTGCTAGGAAACAAGGAATCCCAATAGTCTTCCTGTGTTTATGCAAAAGACACACTTAAGAGGGTTCAAGTGTAGGTTGTATTGTTGACATCTCTGAAACACTAGGCAGAGATCCTCCAAATGATTTGTGCGCTTTTTGGATCATATGGTTAGGTTTTCCAAATAGGCGAGGATGAGATGAGCCAGATTGTGGAAGATATAATTCATGGCCCACTCAAAGGTGGCGCCAACATTTTTAAGACCAAAGGGCATGAATCGGTATGTGAATGTGCTTGATGGGGTTGTGAAGGCTATTTTATATTGATCTGTATGGCGAATCTAAATTCGATTACACCCAGAGAACCTTGTGAAAATTTATGAATCTTAATTACAAAAATCCTACTGCAGAAATCTGGTTTACTTCTCCTACTTGTGTATTTAACCTAACAAGCTATTTTTAGAAATATTCATGAAAACATTGAAGTAAACACATTACAACCTACACAATTATACAAACCAAGAACTAAAGAATAAGCACATTCAGACAAAAGACACACAATATTTTTTGGACAAATGTCCTTAGAAAAACCCAATGCGGGAAAATCAGTGCAAAAACTATTGAGGGTTTTTATTATTATGCATATTTTTGAATACAAACTAGAGTGCCATAAACGGCTCACGCAACAAAGAATTTACTTTGTAGAAGTACCTCTATCTGGAGATAGATATTATGGTTGATCCAACATCAGAATGACGAACCCCATAGGTGCTACGCATTCCCCAACAAGCTTTGCATTGGAATTGTGTCACCCTTCTTCGATTTGCTGAAACTGAGCCCGATCTGCCCCACAGAAACCCCAGCATTGCAGCCTCTTGCTCTGTGCCACCTCCTCCTGGACTGCATCACCCTTCTAAGCCCACGTCAGATTTTGCATTAGCTTTGTGTGAGCCCAGTTGGGCCTACGTCACCCTCTCAAGGGTTGTGTTGTCTCTCTTGGGTAGATCTGCCTCTCTGAAACTATATTCTCATCCTTGGATTTGAAATCCCACTGTCGAACTGCCCCTCGCTGCACTGCAAGCTCACTCAAAAATTCTCAGCAAACCACGCCCCAAAATTTCGACTTAGCTCAAGTGTTGCCACTCTGTGTGTATTCTCCAACTCTAATATCTAATCAACGACTAAGATTAGAAAAGACTTGATCCTCGTCACTTAGAATATTCTCAACCACATGTTTTAATTAATTCACTTTAATTATTTAATTTCCCTAAGTTATACTTGGTGTCTCCATTAAAATAATTAATTATTTGAATAACTTAAGCTCCTAGTGGAATTTGACCAAGCGATTTTTGGGTCTTGGAGATATCATGTGTTCTAGCCCCTCCACAAAGTTTTAGAGCTAGGGCACATCCGATGCTACGCAAAAATAAACACTCCCTCTTAGCGAGTAATGTGCTCTAACAACACTTCAACATGAATCATCACCCTGATCCACGACATCGGTCGTCTACACTGTTGATGCTCAACCTACTGCTCCTCATCCATTGCGCTGCAACCTTTTGTACTGTTGCCTATGTCACTGCCACTGACACTGCCTCATCTGTACTGCAACTCCCTCTCAAATGCTGCATCATGCTGGCGATAGCACTGCCACTGCTAACTGTTGCACTGTAACTCAGTTGTTGAGAAGTAAGCAACTGAAACAATGTGGTCAAAGATGTCCACATCTCATGTGTTTTATTCTTCTCAGCAATGTGTGGGACCATATGATCCTTGACCCCGTCCAAGATCAAGCGCTTTTCCTTCACTTGAGCTTCCTCATATTTCCTCAATTGATCAGCATCAGCAAGAACAACAACTATGCTCTTGGCTAGATGCTTGATGTGATACTCATCCAGCACAGATAGGATCTTGGCCTTCAAGATGACAAAGTTGGATGCACCATCCAACCTGTCATGATCCCTCGGTCCATGTGCAACCATCTTTGCTCAACTGAATATGTCGAACTGATTCACTTATCCCTCTTTTGCTGCTAACTAAACAAATCCCGGATCTGGGTTTCTTGGTGCTAGAAACCCTCTGAGAAATCACTCTCCCTCTAAAAATTGTTTTCCCTCTCGGAAATCCTCCGCCAACTGATGTCGAATCAACCCTCTTCTATCACTCTTTGCTTCTGATCAGCACTGGATCTAGACTCCTTGGCGAGAAGTCTTTTGAGGAACTACTTCCCCTTACTTTGTCACGCCTTGCTAGACAATGTTCTACCCTAAAAGAAATAATGCCCCACGAACAAGTACTGAAGAAACACGATCTGCACTTCCAGCCACGACAACCAGAGCCCAGAATTTCTGTGCTGATCTAGCAAGCGCTACGCTGCCTCTGTGCAGCTACAACTTCACTCTTCCTGGGTATGCGTTCCTTTGCGTGAGCCCTGCCGACTCTACGTGAGCTCCACAGGTGATTGCATCACCCTTCTACGCCTCTCTCTTGATCTATGTTGTCTCTCTGGACAACTACCTTCCTGCAGCAAAAAATTCTTCGGTCTTTTGCTGATGGCTTCAAATCTTCCTGATCTGCAAACAATCTAATACCATGTGAAAAAAATTTAATCTTATAGACAAAAATCCTACTGCAGAAATTTGGTTTACTTCTCCTACTTGTGTATTTAAATTAACAAGTTATTTTCAGAAATATTCATGAAAACATTGAAGTAAACACATTGTAGCCTACACAATTATACAAATCAGGAACTTAAGAATAAGCACATTCAAATAAAGAACACAAGATTTTTTGGACAAATGTCCCCAGAAAAACCTAATTCGGGAAAACGTGTGCAACAACTTTGGAGGGTTTTTATTATTATGCAGATTTCTGAATACAAACTAGGGTGCCATAAACGACTCACACAACAGAGAATTTCCTTTGCAAAATTACCTCTATTTGGAGATAGATATTATGGCTGATCCAATGTCAGAATGACGAACCCCACAGATTCCTATGCAGTCCCCAGCAAGATCTGCATTGGAGCCGCGTCACCCTCCTAGTGGTTGCGTCACCCTTCTTCGAGCTGCTGAAACTGAGCCTGATCTACCCCACAAAAACCCCAGTGCTGCAGCCTCTAGCTCTGCATCACCCCTCTAGGCCTATGCTAGCTTTGCGTGAGCCCAACTAGGCCTGCGTCACCCTCTCAAGGGTTGGGTTGTCTCCCCTGGGTAGATCTGCCTCTTTGCAATTGTATTCTCGATCTTGGATCTGAAATCCCACTGCCAAACTGCCCCTCACTGCATTGCAAGCTCACTCTGAAATTCTCAGCAAACTGCGCTCCAAAATTTTGACTTAGCATAAGTGCTGCCACTCTGCTTGTATTCTCCAACTAACCCCAAGCCTTCCTTTAATACTTCTCCAATTGAAGAATCAACTGTCATGATCTAATATCTAATCGACAGCTAATATTAGAAAAGACTTGATCCTCGTCACTTAGAACATTCTTACCCACATGCTTAGATTAATTCACTTTAATCACTTAATTTCCCTAAGTTAGACTTAGGGTCTCCATTAAAATAATTAATTATTTGAATAACTTAAGCTCTGGGTGGAATTTCTCCAAACGATTTCTGGGTCTTGGAGATCTCGTGTGTTCTAGCCCTTCCACAAAGTTTCAGAGCTGGAGCACATCCGATGCTAGCCAAAAATCAATAAACCCATCCACGAAGGATAATGCTTCGTGACCTACACACACATCAATAACTTGATCGATGAATGGTGTAGGGTAATTTTCCTTGGGACATGCTTTTCTTAGATCTCGAAAATCGGTACAGACACGAATGGTGTCATGTTTTTTCATGACAAGTATAGGGTTGGAAACCCAAGAAGTGTAAGCGATAGGATAAATAAAATCAACCTTGTGGAGCTTGTCAATTTCTTGCTTCATCACTTTTGCTTTAGAAGGATGGAGCTGACGTTGCTTTTTCCTAACAGGGTGGGCATTGGGTCATGTGTCAATATTGTTCTCCACGATGGCGGGACTGATGTCTAGCATTTCAGAGTAATTCCATGCAAATACATCCCTAGATTTTTTGGAATAGGGATTTGTACGATGCCACCTCCTCTTTGGAGTATGTTTTCCCCAATGAGATATTTTTGACTATGCCAGGTTTGTTTCAAATATCGACCTTAATGGTAGGTGAGATATTTGACATGTTCCCCTCAAATGCATCTGGTGCTGAGATGGTATTTTTAATCCAATCCTGCTGGCAGGAAATCCTTTGATTCTATTGTGAAAATAACATGCCTTGGTGCATCGACAAGCACAAATACGTTTTCAGGTAGAAAGAACGAACAATTATGCATGATGTCCCATGGAAATTTGGGTTCCGTCATGGCCTCTAAAATATATTTGTTTGAGTGAAAAATATTATCTAATGTTGAACTGGGTCCCACGAGGTCGTGAGGGTGAGGTTCGGGACTATTTGTGCTGGTAGTCAAGCAAGAAAATGATTCAGTGGTTGATTTCATAGAACCCATTGAATTTGACAATGTGCATATGGGATGGGTCTGTACAATCGATAGAATTACCACCATTGTGGTAGGTTTAGTAGTCTCAACACCAAAAATGATGAGTAGATGTTGTGAATCAAGGTTCCTATGGAAGAGGAAATGAATCGTATATGATGTTGTGTGTTTTCAACATTAGGTGGTGGTAGAATCTCTGTAATGATGGATTTGTGATGAGTGGGATTAAGTTCCCACAATAACGTTGGTGTTGTAGGAGCTAATGCATCTTCCTCCATGGGAGGCTGGTGTTCAGAGATATGGTGAACTTGCGTGTGTCGAATCCTAAGTTGTCCAAATGTTCGTAACATAGGACATGTTTCAGAAATATGAGATTCATTAGTACATACATTGCACATAGGACCAGTGCTAACATAATAAATGGTGTGAGTGTCGGCATCTCCCATAGTGCGAGATGATGATGCATGGTTGGTGTCATGAGAGGGCACTCTTGGGTGTTTGCCACCTCAGAATATTAGTATCAGTGTGATGCATGCTCCCAAAGTCAGTTTGTCTCAATGCATCTCTTACTGCTCGAAAACGAGGAAGGTATTGGCAATTCCGCATATGATGTGCTTGGGAGCATATGTGACAAAGATTGTGTCAGCGTCTAGCTTGATTTGAGTGAGCAGGTCTAGGAATATGGACCAACAAGAGAAAGAAGCCTTTAATTTTTCTCAATTCTTGGTAATGATTTGACTAGATGGTCGGGTCTGTTGCATAGGCCTAATGTGTGGGGAGTTTTTTACAATACTTCATGAGGTTGTTTTTTCCATTCTTCTAGATACTGACCGAGGGTAGGAGGTAATATGGTGATGGATGCCTGGATGAACCACACGCGATGTGTTTTCATCGAACACACAAAAGATGGTTCCGGATCCATCATCCCTCATTGGCGTGGCGTTATCCTAAGATTGGGTATGTGTTTGGATAGATGTTGAGTTCTCAGTAAAGTACTTCCACATAAAAGCCAATGTTTCGTAAAATCAGGGAAGGGTTGGGAAAATACGAGTATGATGGTTTCACGTACAAATGTGGAAACTATTTGCTTTGTGCCTAGGTATGTTTCTAAGGACAACTTGAGGGGCCAAGTACCATTTCCTAAGTTCTCGCAACTGGGCATACTGGTTAACCAAATGCTTTGGTTCATCACATAAGGCACATGTGGAGGCATGTTGAATTCTGGTTGTCTCCTCGTATGGGAGGAGGTTGTGTTACCATGGGTGTAAGGGGAATATGAGCATGAATCATATTCCTCAAAAACACAAAATATGGTTTTGGAACCATCATCCACCACTGGTGTAGCGGGAAGTGATGGACCCACAATATTGGCTTAAGAGAGTGCATTCAATGAATTTCTATATTGAGGTATTTCAGGGCTATGATGAGTGTAATGCCCGTACTCTAAACATATAGTGAATGCATGGTTGGTGCGTAATTCCTTATTTCGTGTTGGTGTAGACTTCTCTCCAACATGTGGAGGTGGGGTCATTGGATTTTTGGGGCATGTAGAAGAGCGTTTAACTCTTCTAACTCAGGGCACATGTTGGTAGGGTACCCAATTACTTCACACAAAGGACATGGTGGAGGTACCCTAGATGAGGAAGATTTTAAGGCTTCCACATTCTTACCTTTTTGCTTATCACTCTTGTTGGCACCAACTGGTGTCGATGCAGGCGTTTATTATTTTGGGGTGGTTTCCTAAGCAGGGGCTACAAGAATGATGCATGTCGAGGTGATAACTGAGTTTTTCGACATGGCCTGAGGGGCCAGATAGTGAGGGTCGCCATGACCTAGTGCAAGACAAGACCAATTAGAGGGTATAAGAAGGGTGTTTGGATGATATCATATGGTAGGAACGCAGAACCAGTAGTTGCACCACAAATGGTGTCTGGGACTGGTTCCTGACTCTAGGGGGTGTTTGATGAACTCATTATGCACACCAGAGCTCTTGTGGCTACACGAATTGCCTCCAGCAAAGGGGGTTCTCTAGGTATGTACCGAGGAGCGTTGATGGTTTAAATTTTCCAGGTCCAAATTTAGTGAAGGTTGTGATCAACTCAGGGGAGGATCCTACGGAAGATAAGACACCATCAGGGGTGGTGGATTTCTTCTTCTCATAGTATGTGAGTTGGTCAATCGTAACAATTTTCCCATTATGAGGGAACATCATTATCCTGAATACAAAATATGCCACTGCAGTCATTTCATACATGTAACTTCAACCGAGAATGATATTGTAATCCAATTGTTCGTCTAGGACTTCTATGTCAATGAGCACAATTTTATCGATGAGTTGCAATAGAACGTCTTGGAATAGGCCTATAGGAGCAGAAGGACACTCGTCATATGCTCTGAGAGTGATGTCAGATGGTTTGAGTTCAGGAGACCTGAGTTTTTGCCAATTTATTTTGGACTTAATATGTGTGGACGCTCCCTTATCAACTATGCACTGGTTGATGTTGATATTCCATATTGTGACCATAATTTGGAAGGCGACTATTGATGGGAGGCGCGGGGCAACGCTATCCAAGTCGAAAACCATTAAATGAGAATTGACATGGTTGATTGCGCCTAATGTAGAAAGTAAGGCTTTCCATTGGGTTGGGCATGTTTGCAAAACTTCTAATGTTGACATAGCTGATGGAGATTGAGCTAAGTCATCGACTATGTTGTAATTGTGAGCAACCTTTGAGTCATGTCCCGTTCACCATAAAGGCCCTTTGACCATTTTTGGAATGGGTTCTATAGTATGTTGAGGGATTGTCAAAGGTGTTGTAGGTGTTGCAGTGGTCGAGTTGGATGGCTAGATTTCTGGTGGAGTTTTTTAATCCTAGTTCTGCATCTGTAGGAGAACTTCTTCCCCTATCATGTAAATGTCACGATTTGAGGTATTTTGGGAATTTCCTCCAGGAGGATTATGATACTGTTATTGGGAGGGTTTCTGTTGATTCTTTACCACTCCTTTATGGGAAAAAAGATTCTACATTACTACAATTTGTTGGTTTTGTCCCCCTTTCCCCCTAGAATATTTCATCCTCTTCAGCTCATAGAGTTGAGGGAAATGATGAGTGTAATGACCTTATTCCCTGCACATGGAAAAAACATGATTAGTCTGTAGACTAGGGTTTCTTATTTTGACTTTGTGGGTTATTATTGGTCTGTCCCTAGTTTGGATTTCAGTTGGGGTTGCCCCAATTGGTGCCCAGGAAGGTTATTACTGATTATTTTCCCCTTGTACGGGCTCTACCTTTCGATTGTTCTTTCAATTTTTCTTAGCACCGTTAGGTGGGTTCGCCATGTTTATCTATTCAAAAGATTGCTAATGTTGAGGGAGAGAAGTTTGCACAAAATTAACCCCTGCATTATCCTATGTTGGTGGGTTATTTTGTTGAGGTGGTGGTAAACGGAAGTATTGATTCCCTTATCCTTGGTTGGAATATGTGTTCTGGGAAGTGGAAGCCACTTCTGAATTCCTAAGGGGGTACATATTTCCCTGTGTGGGAGGATATTGGCCACCTTGCATGGTAGGGTATTGGCCACCTTGCGTGGTGTTGTAGCCTAATTCGACTGAGCTAAAAGTCGAGAGAGGTTCTGAGAAATTCAAGGTTATTGAGGAATAGTTGTTAAAATTTCAAGAAGATCTGTAATATCCTCAAAAGGATAACCACAAGCTCAATGAGGATTCGTCATCACATGTGCACTAGAACCAAAATCAAGGAAGCAACAACATTGGAGGTGTAATCTAAGCCAGAGGAGCAGCAAAGAGAAAAGTGTGCAGGAGGGGTCAAGTCGGGCTTATTCGCATGCAGACCAGTTCAAGAGTCGGGCCAATTGAAGTGTTCAGAATATTACATACAGATCAGGGTCGAGTCGGGTGTATTCGCAAGCTCAGGAGGGCTACACCGTGGAGAAACAAATTAATTTCCCAAAGGCAGAGAAATGGCATATTTCCCTTAAAAACTTAAGAGATTTGCGATTTGCGATTGGCCCCACCTCCGCTTGCCACGTCACCTTCCACCCATCGCACTTCGCACTTCACGGCTTTTAACACTTACCTCCCATTTCTCATAAAAAATATGCCGATTTGTGGTTTGCGATTGGCCCCACCTCCACTTGCCACATCACCTTTTGCCAATCGCATAAAGCACTTCACGACTTTTAACACTTACCTCCCATTTCTCATAACAAATATGCCGATTTGCGATTGGCCACAACTCTTCCTGCCACATCACCTTCCACCCGTCGCACTTCGCACATCGCAAAGTGTAATGCTCACCTCTCGTCTTTCATAAAAAAATCTCCAATTTTCAATTTGCAAGCGGATGCGATGTGGTTTCAAAAGTGAACTCCAAAGGTTTTCAAATCCAGAGGTAAGGCATTTCCTGTCTTAAATTGCATCAGAGGAAGAAAGGAGGATTATAACGTAAAGCCGGTGAAACGCCTTGATAATGGAAGAAAGTATGAACGTGGGCAGAGAGACTCAGGTAAGTGACCCGACGCAGAGCAAAGGAGAAGAGAATACTAAGCACAGCAGGCATGCACAAAAGAGGCAGAGTCTGGTAGCAGGTGACATGATGACAGCGTTCGAAACACAAAAGCATGGGCAGAGTCAGGTGGGGATGCGTTTATGAAAATTGTTAGGATATCACAGCCGAAACGGAAGGAGACACATCAAAAACAAATCAGACTCAACAAAAGGATTATATTCCAAGTGTATTTTGTTTTCTTTGTTAAGATCGAAGCTACAATGATGTCCTCGATTTCAATGTAATAAGGTAGTTTAATAGTTTAGGCAGTTTAGGAGTTTCAAGAAGTTCGAGTAGTTACAAACTGCTTTTGTTTGTATTTAAGGAAGAGAGAAAGAGGGAAGCAGGGGCCTAAGTTCTGGACCTCTTGGGGATTACATTTTGTACTTCTTTTTCTGATGGGTAAATGAAAGAAGAAGTAAGTTTGCTGCAAATATTGGTGATGATTCGTGTTTATTGTGCCATTTTGTGTCCCTTATTCTTTGAATGAAGTGAAGTAATGTAGCAGTTGGTCTCTTAATTACATCTGTAAGTAAGAGTTAAATAACCTTAATTTGTTCTCCTTCACTCCATCTCTTTTCCCTTCGCAAATTCTCTTTGAAACTTTAAAGTAATAGATTCTGTGTTTACAACATATTATTTTGAGTTTCCCCTCCCTTCACAAACTCATGCTGAAACTTTAAAGTAATAGATTCTGTGTTTACAACATATTATTTCGAGTTTCCTCTCTCTCCATGAATTTCCTTTGAAACTTAAAAAGGGTAGATTCTGTGTTTTCAACATATTACTTTGAGTTTCCCTTGCAATTCTTATTTTCATCCAGATATCAGCAGTGAGTGGAATTATGAAACCTTTTATTATTTGAAATCATTAAGGGTTTTAGAAAGCCAATCTCCAGAGGGATAGAACAAAGACCTCATGATAAAATCATTTCCGTGACACACTTTTAAAATGTCTTAAGAACTAATTCCTTTCACAACCGAGGGATTGTCTCTTAAGATACAACACGTGGGAGGTTATTGGTTGACATGTATAGAAGAATTATGCATAGGTGTAGGTTGACAGGGGTAATATCCTCTGTGTTTTGTGATGGTTGTGCGACAAGTGTGGTACCAAATGGATATCCACTATACGTATTTCCAGAATATTGGAGGTGTTTCCTGCTTTATTTTTTGCTATGGTCTTGATCAACCTGTCTACAACACTAGATGCACCTAGTAACTATTGTTTAAAAGTTTGCAAGTGAGGTGCATCTAGAAGGACATCGTAAAGGTATACAGATTTTGTGTATATGAGTTCTAGTTATTGAGCTTTGTTGATAATCTCTCCCTTAGTTTTTGGAGAGGATTTTTCCACGTTTTTTGAGATTTCTGATGTGAGGGATCTCAAAAATAAGTCGAGGAGCATTTTTTCTTCCATATGAGCTTTGCACGAGCTACAACATTTCCACCACTCATGGATGTGGTTTGATATGTGTGTAACATATGTTTTCTTGAAATGATTTAGAAGTTCCAATCCCGAGTCTTGTCAAACAAGGAGCTAAAAAAATGTGAGGAATGTTGTGGCTAGAGAACTAAAGTTCCCATGTGATCCAGATGGTTTGCATATGTACCATTTTGTTGCGACCCCTATGAGGGTGCATTGAAACAATCAAAGGAAAATAGTGTCTTTTGTGATACTGTTGGATGAACACGAAAGGTGAACGGTCATAACGTGGTTTCCCAGATATTCTCCTTGTTTCCCTTCGAATTTTGGCACATTCGAAGGTAACTTGGTTGGCATGGGTGGCCAATTCTGGCCATGTGCAAGAGGGTCATTGGTTAATTTACTTAAATTAGGGAGATTTAAGGAAGCTAAAAACAAGACTTAGAAGTTGTTTTCCATCAAAAAACGGTTTTGAACAACTATATGTAAAGGGGTTCCTTGATGAGAGTGGTTACCCTAGTGGGAACCACATTGACTCCCATGGTGAGTGTTGTGTGGACTCCCCTTGAGGGGTAGCATGAGGGGTAGCATGTGGAGTCCCTTGAGGGGTAGTGAAAGGAGTGTTTTGACCACAAGGGGTCCCAAGAAAAGTTGCATTGAGAAAGGATGATCCTATAATGGTGATTGTGTGGTGTTTTTTATGCTTAAATGGCGAGAGACATGACACACCACCCGGAAATGGGGGGAGGTTTTGGAAACGCTTAGAGTGACAGGGATCCTTGGGGTCCCCTATGGTGTCGAGTAGGGAGTGTGCCACTTCGTGTGATGAGGGAAATAGATAAGTATCAAAGCAAGTAAATCTCGTACATAAAACAAAGAGAAGAAATAAAATGATTACTTTCCCTTTAACTTATGCTATGTGATAAAACAAACAAAAAATTGTTTTTCATTTATTTTTTCACGTGATAAAAGATATTATGAAGATTTATTCATCCTTACCTCTCTCAAAGTAACTGGGCATTGCAGAGATATCTTTAGATGGGTATTGGGGCAACGTCCCGAGAGAACATGTGATGCTTTCGAGTAGCCAAAGAATCAACCAAAGTAACGATGAGGCTTTAGTACCTCCCGCACCTCCACCTATAGGGAAAGGATGCCCTAATTTTGGCTACTAAAATACCTTCATCCCATGTGAGCAGTCGAGTATTTAGATTCTTGGTAGTTAGTTATCAGTGTCGAGCACTATACAGGTCGAGTAGCCTCGTATAGTATCGCACTTACTGAACCTAAGCCAAACCCCCTCTGAATCGGGTCTCTTACATGCTTGGGTAGTCTTTTCCATGAGTTGATGAAGGATTTGAAGCACCTTTAAAGTCAACTTCTATGAAAAAGCCAAGCATGAGCTCTACCTCCATATTATGGCCATCACACGGTTCGTGAGCCAATTTTTCCCTACCACATCATGGAAAAGTAGCCCTTGCATGTCTCAACCCCCAGTGGGTGATGAACTACCCCACCACTAAGGGGGTGATAATTGTTATACATCATACAAAGCACACCACTAAGGGGGTGATAATTATTATGTCTCAAGCCCTAGTGGGCGATGAACTACCCCACCACTAAGGGAGTGATAACTACTGTACATCATACAAAGTGCACTGCCTTTCCTTGGAGCTTTGACCAATAATAGAAATAAAAATCAAGAATAAGTGAAAGGAAATTAGAGAGGTGGAAAAAGAAAGGTTGAGGTAACTTATGTATCCATGATTTCTCCCTCCTCACATTTATACACCCAAGATGAGGACCCCCACTAGGCTGGTCCCTTTAACCATGGAACTTGACCGCGAAGTCTTCTCTCCTTTTTTCCATCATCATTCACATGGCACCTATCAATTGAAGGGTGGACCAAGAACATGTATTTCCCCTTAGGGGCTGGAAACACCTAGTAGGGTATTCTATTAACTACTCTTACCTAAGGAGGTAACACCATTACAAGATTAAAGCCTTGAATTTGGAAGGGAATCCTTGTAAGAAATGTCAATTTTCCCATCACTTTCAAGCTTGGTCCACTTAGTTGCAAAAATGATTTTATGTACCTAATGGTGAAGTTGTAGCAATGTCTGTGATTGAAAAATGGGTTGATAATGGGATACGAAGCCTAACTAATTCCCAAGTCCACCAAAGGAATATATTAACACCCACATGTGATGTCTTGAGTGTTGATTTTTCAAGTGCAATGTAGACTAGTACTTATTTCTGAACATCGATAATTACTTTTGATGTTTATATTTCTTATTTTAGCATATACAACTTCATCACACAATTATACTTTATGAGTTCCACCATTAACAATATAATAAAATAAGAGATCATAATGCACAAGAAAAATAAAATTTTTACCATGGGAAAACCCACTTGGGGTAAAAACCCAACAATTCTTTCCTTATAGAACCAATTAGACAAGAGATACAAAGTCAAAGCTATGGAAAAAATAACTAGTAAGAGCCTTCACCAAGTTTCCAAGTCAATCCTCCCTAATATGATTATAATCATATAAGTAAAAAGGAATATTTGGCTCCCTTCTTCACAAACATGTATCTCAAAACTTTGGCCCTATGTCACATATGCGAACCATAAAACTTCGGCCCTAAATTACAGATGTAATCACAATGGTTTAGCCTACTTGATCCACATATATTTGATCTCTTTCACATAACTTTTCTATCCTCTTTGCATAGAAAAGAGTCACAAATGTTGTTAGAAACAATGGAAACCATGACTCTACTAGGGGGGGGGGTGAATCAATAGTGTGGCCAAATTATACAATTCTTCAAAAAATAAATCTTCAATCACTTTAGCAATTTATTCATGGATGAGAAACACAACACAATCTTGTAAAATATAACATTACATGCACACGATAAAAAAAATATACACGGGGCACCAATATCCTTTTCATTACAAGTTTCAACTTGATTACATAATTGCCCCACAAGATACTACTTGTAGGTTTATTAGTTTCTATTAAAATGGACTGCTTCCCCTCCTCATTTACCACTTTTCATTGGAAGGGACTCTTTCCCCTACTTATTTATCAATCTTTGTTGAAAGCGACTATTGCCCCTCCTCGTTTATGAATCTCTACTGAAAGGGGCTCTTGCCCCCAAATATTTTATAGCACCCACTAGAAATATTATCTACCCCTGATCTGCAAGCTACCACTTTCCAACCTTGTTGATCCATCTTTCATACATTTTCAAATTCAGATCATAGACCTATTACCTCATAAACACATTAGTTTTTCCACTGCAACTGCTCACCAAAGCCACCTTAAAAACACCTTCAACAATCTCTGGTTTCTAATACAAACACCATCATCTTCAACAATTTATGATTGATGCTACAAAAAAACATGCTCTATTTATCAACAACGTCAACATCTTAGTAACATTCTGTTGCTACTCAAATTTTGTTGTACACACACCAACAAGAACTCTCTTCTTATTTTACTCATGATCTGCTGCAATCCACACCTCATACATCCACCAAAAACTCCAACAACTATCCATTGCACACACCTATGCAACATAGAATAACTCTTACGCAATTTGTTGCTCTCCATAATTCGTACATCCCTTACAACCACCTACTACTTCTTACCACGCATACAACCATATAACCATACTCATACCTCCAAAAACTACACAATCCTTGAGGGAAAACAGCCATGATGATTGGAATTGAATAGTTAAGATTGGAAATAATCCTTGAGCTCAGAAACTACGCAGTCATGGAAGGCAACCCAACATTGAGCCCAAAAACTATGCAATCCCTTACTGAGCTCAGAAAATACGCAGTGCATTGAGACAAAAAGTTTCCCAGTTCCCTAGAATTAGACAATCTTTCCCGACAGTGTGCATGGAAATTTTTCTTGGAAAAGAAAAAAAAGCTAAAAAAATACAAAAGTAAAAAACATCCCTATAAAATAGGGAATTATTTTTAGTATCCTGAAGGAGGCACAAATTTTTCTTTTTATAAACTTCTGCCAAGTGTCGCCATTTCCTTGATTTTAGGAATGTGTGTCATAAACCCTAATTTTATCAAATCTATTTAATAGACACCTCTAGAGCTCATTTACACATTCAATCTTGGAGTTGTAGCATTCCTGAGGAGATCAAGAAACCTTTGGTGTGGTCATCGTTGCTTTTCTGGGTGAGTTTCACTTTTCTTGTCTTTTGCTGCTTTTTCTGTCTCTTTTTGTCATTTTATTTGTGTGAGTGTTTTTTTGATTATTTCTCTTCATGCATGCTGTCATTTTAACTTGTTTTAGCTTGTAGAAGTGTTGTTTCAAGTTTTTGGTTTACATTCATAAGTGTCGCATTAGTTTCTTTGTTTTTGCACCGATGGTAGCCGTTACGACGACACTCCTCACTGATTTGATTTTCTTCCAGTTTGTTCAGTTTCTGCACTTTATCTACATTGATTCATTCATATTTTGTTAGATATGCACTCAAGCCCACATCATCACTTGATATTCTCATTTTCCACACTTCCACCGAGAAGATATTCACTTTTCCTAGCTGGGCATTGCACAATCCTAAGACTCAAGCCGATATCTTGGCCTCTGGAACTGCACAATGCACAATACAGGTTGTCCCAACTATGCATTGTGCATTTCCAAGGCTCAGTATATCACCTTGGTGATTGATACTGTGCAATGCGCAGTCTCTCCTAGTCAAATTCCCAGGCTAAACTGCGCATTGTGCAGTCTCGAGCCTCAAGCTTCACCTTTGGTTGTTGGGATTGCGCAGTGTGCAGTTCCCATTGTAATTCGGTCTCCCTTATTGTTAAAAACTACACAATCATTCTCATCCATTGTCGGTTTGCTACTTGATCATGCTTTGAAGGTATATTTTCTAAAGACTAATGTTTTATTTCCATGAGTGTCTTTTCTGTCCCACAGGTACCACATTTGTTGAGAAATTCTCTCCAACAATCATTATTACCATGGCACCAAAGAGAGTTGCTTTAAAAGAGACCACTGAAAGCAGTATTGGGGAAGCAGTTGAGAAAACACCAATAGACTTGCTAGTAGATGCAGATACTCAATTTTTTATAGAAAATGATTCAACACTGACATCATAACAAGTTAGTGAAGCTCTTTCAGCAAAGAACCTTGAGGAAGATCTAGAGGACCAACAGGTTTTTCTCAGCATCTGAAAATCAACATTACACAAGGTTTCATGTAGATATCTAGTCTTCTCGTGTGCATATGTCATCAGCTGTATTGTGTCACACATTGATGAGAAGACCACGACATTGAGCAGTGCCAGCGGAAATAATATTGCTACCTTTTTGGAAAAATATTATCAGTGCATGTATCATATTTCTGAGCCAATAAAGCTCATTGAATCATACTTCTATGCCACCCATAGCTATGTGAACACAAGAGATAGTGTCAATGGTTGGGTGAAAGATCTAGTGAAGTTTCAACAAACACCCACCCATTCATACAAGATAAATTCTCCCAGGATAGCCTACCAACTCCTGGTTATCTTATCTTGGAGAATATATGGCCAGAAAAGCACGAAGACCTTTCCTGAAGGGTGGGAGACCTTATTAGACTAGGTGGTGAAAGAGGGGAAACTATTCAATTGGTTAGATTTCTTGGCTCATCAGTTGAGAGCCCATGTAGCACAAGTCCAGGATCCTACCAAGGGCGATATTTTTTTTTTAATATGTCAGCATATTTACTGGATGCAATTTGTGCACAAAATTAGTTTTCTGGCCTGACCTGGACATGGGCACCATGAGAAAATGTCGTGCGTATTTATTGTAAAAGGATTTAGGATTGAAGTAATCGAGGAGTAAGCGGATCCAATCCTCATGCAAGCGGATTTTGTAGCCAAAGAAAAGAGGAAGTAGAGGAAAAAAAGATCATAGCAGATAAATAGAGAAAAGAAGACCTTGAAGGAAGCAGAAATGAGGGCGCAAAAAACATAATAAGAGTTGAGGGAAGAATGAGACAAAGGAGGAGAGAATAGGTGGAGAGGCAGAAGTAGGAAGATGAAGAAAGGAAATGTGGAATAGCAAAAGAAACAACGCCAATACAGGTTGAAGAGAAAGAACCAAACCAACCAAAAACAGAGGAAGAGGGTGGTCAGATGCAGGATCGGGAGCTTTCTCAGTAGATTGAAGACTTGATTGAAGTTGCAGAAATCAATTTGGAGCTAGAGCCAGAGGATGAAGATGTTGACCTGATGCCCAACGTACCACAGGTCACCATTCAGTCTCCACCACCTCCAGCGGCAGATTTAGCCCCAAGCGAGGAAGGGGACATAGTTCCTCTTGATTATGATCTGGTAATGGATGTGTAAAATGTGTCATATGAAAAACTCCTAAAGAGGATTGCATAAGTGTGGAGAAAGCATTTTTCGGATGATCATGCATCAATTTCATTCATTAGAGAGAGGGTGATAGTGGTGGGCACCAACAAGAATCCAAATGCGATTGCCGAAGATGACTTGGCCTTCACGGGTGCAGGGAGATCAAACACTCAGTATTTAATGGCTGATAATAAGAAATTGGTACTGAAATTACAGGCTACTCGACAAGAGATATAAAAAATCTGCATAGAAACACAAAATGTAGCTTCCACATAGGTCTACTTGGAGGAAATTAGAGAAGCGATACTTGGTGAAGTATCAACACTTGGAGAGACCATGCATGAACTCTATGAGGAGCTCATGATCGTACATAATGCATTTTTCCACTTGCATGGATTGTAACAACAAAATAAATAATTTGTCAAAACTCTTAAGAATTTTCAAGCTGCCATCACCTTCGTGTAAGAATGGACAATGCGATACAAGGGGGAACTGCTTACCTTAGTGAAGAGAATGAAGCCACAGGCAGAGTTAAAGGAAGTGAAAGTTCATATTTTGATACAGAACAATAAGAAACTCACCTATTTCATTGGAAATATTCAGGCCTTGTATGCACGACTACAAAAAAATTTGAATTTCATGGTGATAACCCACAATATCCCATCAGTCGGCTCACTCACCAAAGCTAAATGCAAACATAAAGTCAAGTAGGAAATTGAAGAGTACTTGGAGCAGCTGAAACAGATTTCTACCAAGGAGGATTTGGAGTTGAACAGACAAAACATGCATAACTACATCAATGGTCTTGTCCATATAAGAACAATGTTGTTCCTACTTGAGAAAGAAGTTAAGACTAGCTCCAAATCATTGTACTTGGATGCTATGGAGGCTAGAGTCTGCTTCCATACAGACACCATCACACAGTTTGGGGATGTCATCACATAGTATCGAGCTTGGTATCAACATGTGAATGAGAAGCATCAAGTAGAAGTTGCTGAGCTATAGGTTACCCAAACTTAAGATCATAGTGTTTTTTCTTGTTAGGCTGTCAAGTCTCTACCCTATTTTGTCTCATATGGGTATGAGTGGAAAATGTAATATTATTTGTAAAAGTGAAATTCCAAGTGTTCATATTGGAATGTGAATGGTCGTAATGTAATGTAATAAGTCGTTTTGAGAAAGAAGTTGAAGAGTCATGAGGGGAGTCCAAGAGTCACAAAGAGGCATGTGAAGAGTCACCCCCCTTTTTTTATAACTATATCCTCATAGCTCATGTAACAAGAGCTTGGGAGTTTTGTGAGAGCCTTAGCTTCTCCGTAGTGTATAGGGAATATACTTATTTGAAGGAGTGGGTGTTGTTGACTTGATGTTCCACTATTGGGGCAAGTGGTTCGTCAATGGTGTATGTATGATTGGAACTATCACTTTTAATAAAACTAAGAGTCGAAAATCTTACATCCATATGTTGTGAATATGGTAGGACTATTCTTATTGCATTTTCAATGTATGTTATTTAACGTACGTATATGCTTATGAACAACTTCGTTTGTATTTGTATGAATCTTGTTGAATGTGTGTTGTTGTATTAATTTGTCACCTTAACTTGTGGACTATTCCGCTTGCTAGCCCATGATGTCATTATGCTTGTGTTTTCTTTTCAAGCTGCGTACTATTACAGGATTTTAAGGGGCTCACTTGCTCTCCCTTCATGTGTTGAAACCTTTCATGCATCACACTTGACTATCCACAGGGTCACACACTTGTTCCCACTAAAGATACAATGCACCACTCTATGAGTATTTGCAACATAGGCATATAATTAACACCCTACTGCTGGGAATCCTACTCCAAATAATGTAAGTTCTATTTGGGACTTCATATCAGGGATATCCCCTTAATGTTGGAGGTTCTAGCACCATCAACATTTCTGGCACTAAAAGGAGGGAAGATGACAAGCTGAGACCTTGCAGTCCGTTTTGAATTTCTGCACTCATCTAATGACGTCTTCCCAAATCATAACCCCGACGTGTTTGTTCAGAAACGCAAATCTGAAAGTGTTTGTGAGAATCATTGATGACTTGTCAACTCTCATATTTAATGGAAAGGGTGAAACAACCTTATTTGAGCATACTTCTTGTTTTCTTGATTTCTGCACAAAACACAACATCCACTAGAGGATTTTGATTGTAGGTTGTTCGTTGTCACGTTCAAAAGGTGCATAAGCGAATGATGTAACACATTGCCTGATACCTCCATACACTCTTTCGAACATCTTGTCACAAAGCTGTTTCATGATTTTGATATGTATGATCATAAATTTCTGTGCAATTTTTTTTTTGAAATTACGAAAAGCACGTGATGAATCAATTGAGTATTTTCACAATCGTTTCATTCATTTTTGTTTTGAGTTTATTGAAGATAAATTTAATTGGCTTTTCTTGTTAGAGAGATTTCAATACCTTTTTCACATTTTAGAAAATACGCATGAACTTGAGTCTTTTGAACCTATCTAAACATACCTCGGTATAAGAGCTTCTAAATCTGCGATAGACAAGGTTGCTATTACAAGTGACGCTTTGTCCCATTCTCATCAAACAACTTCAATCCCACAGGTTGACGTGAGAGATATTGAGAATTAATTTGTTGATATAACACCCCCTGTTACCACCCCACATACTCAGAATTTAAGCGTAGGTTTGGACTTCAAATTTGATGGTTACAATGAAATATTGTCTCCTCGTACTCCATCCTTTGGTCCCTTTGATCCTATGGATTGTGAGTTTTTGCATTCTCCTGTTTCGAATATTTCTCTTTATTTTCATGAGGATCAAGTGTTGAATGGAGGTGGTGTTCAGTAGCCAACTTGCGATATCATTTATGATGATTTATGTGTGGGAGCCCATAGCTGAGCAAGAATCTGCGATGAAGGATGGATTTCTTCCTTCCACACCTCTCCTTCATCATCTTGACATTTTCCACAATTTTTTTATTCCTGTTAAATCTTGTGAAATTTTAGTTTTTGATGATGTTACTACTTTTGATCATTCCCAGTACACGTGAGATGTGAGTTTTTTTCTCTAGATGTGGAGAGTATAAATATTCTATTTTAGATATTCCCAATCTCTCATCTCATCTTTCTCAAAACATGGAGGGTGAAATTTCTTGTTTTCATCTTCCCCTATTTACTATTCGTCAGATCATGAGGATGCATCTATTTACGATGTTGAACTCTCTGATCATGGTTTTCATGGAATTTTTGAGGATTCGTTTGGTCACTATTTTTATTTGCCTATTGTTGATCTTTCAAATCCACTGATATTTGATGATCCATCGTCTAATGAGTTAGAACTTCTCCAAGTTGTCGAGGCACTTCAACCTGAGCTTATGGTTATGTCATTTTCTTGTAGTCTTGAATTCAGTTCCACTTTCGATCAGAATAATGCTGAATCTAGTCAAACTCCTCATCCATCTATTGCACCTATTGAAAATCAATTTGTCTTACAAGTTTCACATCCTCCATCTATATTACACGATTATATTGCTCAATCAATGGAGGAGTCATACATAGGGAGGACTATTTCACAACAAAATATTTCTTCTTTCTTTATGTTTTCCCATTTACGTTGTTTGAATGTTTATGCCAGCATGTCTACGAGCCGCAATGTGTTTGAACACCATGATGCATCCAAAAAATTCCTTTCATGTGATTTTATTTCTTACTTTTCTGCGTATACTTTTAAAATTTGAACTTTTTGGTTTGTATTATCTTATCTTTGTTATTTACTGTTATGCTTGAATATATTTCTTGATATGCATTCCCTCGCCTATATAGGCTAGCCAATGCGCCAATGGCTGCATTAGAAGTATCACTTCACATGAGCTTGACCTATGCTATGTTTAGGTTAGGAGTAGGAGTAGTTTTTCTTTTGTTACTTGTTTCCTTTTATTTGCTTTACTTTGATTTTCTCTCTGTTTCACTTCTTTCCTTTTGTTTCGTTTATTTTCAGTTATAGGATAGCTTCCACATGAGACCATGTTTGGCTTCCGAGAAAGCATGGTGAAATCCAAGAAGAAGTTGTACTACTATCAATGATTGGTTTTCTGTCTATTCCCTCTATTTGCATGAATATTTCATTCTTTTAGTTGATGACACTATGATGAAAAATACGTTCCTTTTCAGAGAAAATCGCGGTGAAATCACGATGTTTGAATTTAACTAGTACAACCTACTCTAGTCGGTCTTCTATCTATTCGGTTAATCCTTGTCAAATTATTCGAGTAGAGTAACTGATCCAAAATTATGCAGGAACAAAATAGAATACATATATAAACACAACCATAGAAGTGCAACAGAAATAAAACTTCATTTCATTAATATTAAAGAACTGAAATATGCTTACATACAAAATGGAAATAAAATAGCCCAGGCGATGGTAGCTTATCTTTGAGAAGAGATATGGCAGCTACATGTCTCTCAACTATGTTACAATGAGTCTCAAGTGCCTTTTTATTATTGAAAAACAAGGGAAAAACCTAAACAACCAAATCTTTAACCACAGGAGATGGAACTCCAAGAGTTTGTGGGCCCCGTTGGGGTTAGTCGTGCAACGAACTTCCTGAAGTCGTAACTTGGTCATATTATCTCCGTTTGGCACACATATACCTTCTCGGAAATATCTCTCTAAGTACTACAATATTTTCTGCAGGCGCCTCCCTATGACTATGGGCCTACTGCAAACCTAAAAAAATGCCGTTTTGGAGGTCAAAACTGTTCCGGAAGTTCAGGACCCGAAAAACTGCTAAAAATAGTAAATTCCACTATAAACAAGGAAAATGATGAAACCGACTTGGGTTATAGGTGGGATAAGCGGGTGGCCACCAATTTCCACCTGGATCAGTCCTCCCCTTTAGGAAGAAATGGTTCCAATTGCGTGCAGAGCCTCCATGAGGTGAGGAAATTTTTGTTGAACTTGGTCCCTGGTGAACCACTTTCCCTAGTGAAGGATTTGGTCTACTTTGACAACTCGATATAGTTGGATGCTCTATTGGTGGGTGTCCTTGATCTTTGTGTCCATGATCTGATCATTTGTGGTCTATTCCATGTAGTACGGATTTAACTTTGTGGGTGTGAGTTGTTCTGCAATGTCAAATGTGTCCAGTAATGGTGGAAAGTATGGCTGGAAGTGGTCCACATTGAACACTAGGTGCATACTAAGAAATGATAGAATTTTGAGCTCGAAGTAAAATCTAGACAGGTCAACCTAAAAACATCATATCTCACAATCATAAAAAAAATTTGACCCCATAACCTCTCGGAATCTGTAATAACAAAATAACTAATATTAAGCCATTGATTTAATTCATTGAAATTCTCATCAATAAATTTTATGAACCAACTAGCAATATCATTGATACCATCAATACTTGGCTCAACGATATTCAAAATTTATAAAATTTGCAATGAAAAGAGTTAAAATTTGTAATAATGAGTTTAAATTTTAAGATTTTTCACCGCTGGAATGAATTCATGCCAGATTCATTGATCAGTTATTTCAAATGATATTGATGACATTTTTTTTTTGAAAATCTTAGAAGTACGTGCTGAAATGCAGTGGAAGTTGGCCTAGGTGAGGTTCCTAGGGTTAAAACCAAAGGCATGGTAGATTTCCATCTATGCACAAAGTGCTACTCATAATATTTTGTTTGGGAACATCCCCATAATTGTGTGATTCTATAAAATCCAGGAATAATTCCTTTCTCACCTCGTAACCATAATCGAATTGTGGAAAAGAAAACAACATGAAGATTGGGTCTGCATGCATTTGGTGGGTCATATTGTAATGAATATGTGACCTCCGTGGGTTTTCTTATTGTAATATATTGAACACAAAATAGTGTGAGTTTAAACCATTACAACAACACACATTTATATACTATGTGGTCCCATTGTGTTTCTTAGTGGAATTTACACAGGTTTATAATTTATTATAATAAATATACTATATACAATGTTACAACATATGAATGATATTTTAACATCCACGAGACTAAAAATAGTCTCTGGGACCACCAAATTCCTTGTTTTTTGCCTTTTGTAATTCAATTCTTTTCTTACTCAAATTGATGATGAGCTGAACCAACCTTTTAACAATTCCCTCACTGAAAAGAAAATTCCATGGAATTGATGCTAACATATTTCCGTAACTGTCCCTGATGTCTCTGAAAGCGTTACATTCCAAAATGATGTAATGTTCCCAATTTTATGGAACGTTAATTTTTGCGATTTTCACATAGGAGCTAAAATCAAATGGGTAGGAGACCCATTCATTTCATGAGTAGGGAATAAAAATCATGTTAGTGTGAAAGAGGATCACTTATTGAGCTGTATTTCACACCTCCATGTGGGAAAAGAGACTTTTGTAGGAGGACTAGATCAAGTTTGACCAAGTCAAACTGCGCAATGGTAGGAGGTGGAAGGCATCTTGTGGGACAATGCAATGAAAGAGGAGGGAAGCTTCTAGAGGAAGGAAACCCTAATGAGGGGGGTCCATGGAGAGGGAGCTCACATTGTTTAAAAGGAGGACAAGGTAGCCATTGTTTCTCATGTTGAGTATTATTCATCTTTGGTCCTTTGCACTTGCTGCACTCTCTTGTTGTTTAGCAAGAATTGCCGGGGGAATTCCTGTTTAGGATTTCATCTCCTTCTTGAGTATCTCTTGGAGGATTTCACTCCATTCCCCATATTCAGACATTGAGGTCAAGTATCATTCTTCTTCATCAGTGTAGTTTTAGCTGGAGATTGTGCAGTGTTGTTGGGTGTTGTTGGGGAGGTTTTCTACAACACCATCCTTGGCTAGTTTTCCAGAGGAGGGAGCTTTCATTCCCTTGGGAGATCAGTAAGGGAGGTTTATGAGCATATTCCACCATCTTTGGCACCAGGCCAACCACTTACCATCATTGGCAGCGCAGTCCCTCTCTTAGACAATGTTATTCTTGGGGAGCATTTGCTGTGAGGGATTAGCAGATATATTGGTGAAGGGATCAGCCTTTCAATTTAGATTTACATTGGAGGAGGGTTCTTCATTTGATGCAGCCAGTTCAACCTTCTCCATCTATTTCCAGTTCTTGAGTTGCTGCTGCAACCCAACAACTCCAACATTTCTGCAGGAATGCCATTTTGCTTGTATTTCAGCCAATCCTTCTAGAGGATTGATGTATTGTATTTTCAAGGGTTGAGATCATGTTCCCCCACTTTATTTGAGCTTCATACTGTTATATCTCTGTATCATTATCATTTATGTAGCAGTGCCTTTATAGACAACGCAGTCATAGCCTAGGGCTTATTCCATATAGCAGTGTTCTTCATATTTATCATGCATGTAATGAGAGGCTTGTATTGTATAGGTTGAATGACTGAATCCTCAAGTTATTGTATCCATTTTACTGCTGTAATCAGATATGTTGGCTATTTACTTATTCTCATAAGCAAGCTCAAAAAAATAACACATAGAATCCATGGTATGTTCATAAATTGTTGCAGCCCCATTCTTTGGGCAATTTCTGTAGGGAACTAGGTGTGGGAGGCTTGTCTCACCATCCTAGAAGGATTTATTTGATCCCAACTCTTGGATTTTGGTCTTAGACACATTGGTATAAGGGATCCAGGTCTTAGTATCAAATCCTGCTGCCTCCATTTCTGGAAAATGCGTTTTCCAGCCATGGATTTCTAGCCATTCCAGATTCGGGATATTACAAATGAATATATATTTTTATTCCTTTGTCCGTTTCACACCAAAGTTGATGTGAGTTAGTTCTTAATTGAGCAATAAGAACCTTTTCTCTCCATGGAATGTTAGATCCAATATATTATTTTTGTTGGAGATCACAAGTGGGGTTGAATTCGTGAACATAATACTTCTTCTTTCTACCCAACTCTTTTCCCCATATGCCCTTACGGAACTTCTCCAGCACAAAATTCTTTAACTCCTTGCTATTTGTGGGACATGCATTCAGGAAAATATTCCATTTTTGCATCCATTCATTGTTTTGTCTCATTGATGATTTCTTTCTTTTACTCATACCTTCATTGAAGATAAATTTCGGTCATCTACCTCTTCCCATTTGCTCAATTCTTTTTAGATACCTTATAAGATGCATCATGGCAATTTCTTCGATGGGAGTTGCCCCTGTTTCACTGAACATTATCTCATAGGGAACCAAACTTTTTATTTTGAACTTGCTCATGATCAAGCGTTTTTGAATTTTTTCAATTTGTTTCCATTTTGAAACAGGGATACTGCTAGCCCAAAATTCACACCCATATAATAGCACTGGAAAAACTAGGAGTCCAAAAAGTACTTTGATCGTGTTCCAATCCCATAACTCTATCTCTCTACATATATTTTGAAGTGCATATAGTGCTTTCCATGCTCCTAAATTCTTTTCTTTCTGCAATCCTCCCAATTAAGCTTGTTGTTGAAATCATTTACTTCTTCAAGGATGTTGCCTCAAAAGAAGAGCGTATGTTGGCTTTTCTTCCTTGTATTAGAGAAAATCATTATTTTGATCTTACTGGTATTGACTTGCATCCCCACTGCTTTACAAAAATGCTCAAGGACATATAGGTGCATCTGCAATCCATGGGCCGATTTAGCAACCAACACAAGATAATCGGCATATAGAAGAAGCTTTATCACGAACTCCCCCAATCGAACACCATCCCCACCTTGAAAATTTAGCCACTCTTCCAGTTTGTCAATATATAAACCAAAAAGGGTAGGGTATAAAGGCCAGCCTTGCTTGACTCCATTTTCACTTCTAAAACTTTCTGAAATGCCTGCTGAAGTTCTAATTTTGACTTTCACCTCTTCATAAATCCTATGGACAACAACTCTATATTGTAAAGGAATTTCAAGTTCTTCCATTCTACGCCACAAATTTTCTCTAGGTACCATGTCAAATGGCTTTTGGAAGTAAAAAAGCAGCAAAATACTTCTTCTTTGCTCCCCCAAACCTTTTCAACAATGTGTCTCAGCGTGATACCATGATCTACTGTAGAATGCTTCGGTCTAAAACTTGCTTGCATGTTTTCCCTCTTTTCTTTTACTTCTGCCCACTTATTGATTCTATTTTCTACCATGCCACTGAAAATATTTGCAAACAAAGGATTTATCATAATAGTTCTATAGTTTGAAGGATTATTAATGTCTCCACTTTTAAAAAGGGGAATTGCTAGAATAGTTGTCCAATCCCTTGGGAATCCTTATTGAATGACGTTGTTGAATATTTCCATGATTTTGGGTGCAAAAATTTTCATTCCCCACTTTAGATATTCTACTTGAAGTTCAACCAAGTCCTTTGCCTTCCCTGTTTTCAACTTTTTAATTCCTGCCTCCACCTCATGTACTGTGAAAAGCTTTATAGATGTGTTGATCTTGGGAGGAGGCTCAACCTCTAATTCTCTTTCACAGAGTTGCCTTGCATAGTCAAACCACTGATTGGTTGTATTATTATTTTCAAATTGCTTCTTCCTTGGTTGAAGTTCCTGCCAAAATTTTTTTGGGTTATTCTTGCTTAGATATATCAACTCTTGCCGCCTTGTTTGCGTGAACTCATATTTAATACATTAAAACATATCAAAAGATTTATTAAGAAGCGTAATTTAGAATATAAAATAAAATTATATATATATATATATATATATATATATATATATATATATATATATATATATATATTACATTTTTATTAATAACGTAATTTAGAATATAAAATTAAATTTAATATCTATAGGTTTGGTCACAGTTTGTTCTATTATAAAGGCTCGACCATGGTGGTTCTTATTAAAATAATTTATAAACAATATAATTACACTATATTATAATTTAATTAATTAACATAATTAAATTAATTAAATATATAAATATATTTAATTAAAGTAATATTTACATATTTTAAAATTTTCTAAAATTTATAAAATAAAAAGTAAAATACATATTCACATGATTTAAGTCCAAGTAGTGAAAATAACCAAATTTCAACCAATCATGGATTTCAAATAGTAAATCAAAATCGAGTGAAATTTATGACATTAGAAAGCTAGTAGGGAAACAAAAGAAATGTAGTAAAAAGTGATGAAAATAAAAACAAGTCATAAAAAATCAGAGCAAAGGTAAGAAGATTAAAAATGATATTAACCAAGTTAAATGGAGAGCCCCATAATTTATTTTCGAAAATATAGTGTGTGTTATGGCCACAACAATTTGTGACACATAGGGACAGAGCAATTATCTCTTGTTGAGATAATAAGAATAATTTACCAAGGTCAAAATAGTGTTTTTGAAAGGTTCTCATGCATGAAATCATCTCCAAAGGCCCCATGTAAGATATAATCAATGTAATATAAGTTCTTAAAAATGAAAATACTAGAACACCGAGTTCTAAATAATGATCCAAATATAAGGATTGTTTATTAAATTTTAATTACTTCTATACTATTGGATAGTAAAGATAACTATCAAGTTATTAAAGATTAATATGCATCTATTAATATAAAATTACCTCATTTCCTAACATTGCTTTTGTTGTAACATTTTTTCACCTTATGTTTTTCTAGATAAGGAAAAAATGTATTTTTTTTTGTTTTCTTGCACTTTGTAATAAAATGTTTGCATATATTTTCCAAATGTCGTTTTGGTTTGAGTTTTGGGAAAACAAGGGATTTTGTTTATTTGTTTATTGAATTCCACCAACATACATATCATTTGCACATATTCCAACAACCTAGATCCTACCCACCATGATCAATGGTAAAAAATGTATCGCAAGACCCCCCCACACTACCAGTGTTTAATGAAGAGGGGAGAGGAGGGGGGGGGGGGGGGTCTGTAATCCTGTTTCTAAAAACCGCCTATAGCTATATGGAAACATTTGGTGAAGTACACACCCCCCTCACCCAAAAATACTTACCATTGATACCTCCCCCCCACACGTTGAGAAATATATAGGGAAAGGGAAATAATAGTGATTATTTTTCTTTAATGATATCTTCTTATGATGTATTTTTACTTTTTCTTACTTATTATATTCTTTCACTTATTATTATGTGTGTATATCATCAAACAACTGCTAAAACATAAATAGAAATAGTACGCAAGAACACAAAATGTAGGTTGCAGGTCAGGGCCAAAACCTCTCCACTTGAGAGGAAAACTCGTAAAATCACTTCTCCTCTTATAGATTCTCTAATTGATGAATTCCAAGACCTCTTAGACCAAGACCAATACCCTCCAAGACCAAGTCTCACCTTTCTTGATGATGTGCTTCCCTTTTCTAAGTCAAACCTAGTCAAATATCTTCTGGTAGCACAACTTCAACCCCCAACTTCAGAATTTCGGCCTTTATTACAAGTTTGAATTTTCACCCCCCCACAACTACTACTGCATCCACACATGTGAGTGACATTAACCTTCCAAGACCTTCCAACATCGTTTCTTTCCTTTCTTCATTGTCTAGGGATAGAAGGTGACATAGTAAACCCTTCTTCCATCAGATTTGATCCTCCGCGAGAAAGTAGATAATTTCAACCTTGAAACAACAAAACCTAGCTTCACTTCTTCGCATGCATGAGAGGAAATTACCCTAGAAATAATCTTCTTCATCATATTCCTTATTCGCCAACCTTCTTTATCTTCTTATTCACTTGGATGAGTGAGTGATGAATGTGTCTCAAGGAGGTCGAGTTCTCTCCTTTATATAGGATTCTCAAGGTGGACGTGGCTCCTCAAAATAGGTTGACTTCCCAGCTGCTAGACTGACTCGGTATTGAAGGGTATTTTGAAACTTTTAATGAAAAAAATAATTTTATTTACAAGTTACAATGTTCCCTATGTGTGGTTCAACCTATGCCAATGAATATTTTGACTTCTTGACCTAGGAAGAACCCTAGAAGCACTCAATGGGTGCACGAGCTCTAAAATAAAAGACCTTGAGCATGAAACCCATGCTCCAAAAATAACAATAATAAATTTTCTTTCATTTTAAAAAATACAAGAATCAAAATTACATTTCATATTTATGAAGACTGAACCTAGTTACACATTTTTCAAAAGGTATTCATAAATGGTACATGGACATTCTCAATCTGAAGAGATCTCATAAGAACATTCGGATTGATAACACATTTTTTATCATCATAACAACCAATATTGTCACATAGCAAGGCCTTGACTAACAACTCTATCTCTCCACAAGATCATAGCAAAATGTTGGCGAGACCAATGATTTATAAACACCATCATCATTGTCTCCTAAGGCACATACTCCATCTTGGTGTTCACAGAGTATTTCCTTCCTTGGACTATTCTTATCTTGGATAGCTAGTCCTAAAAGAATATCAGTCCTTGAATACTCTTATCTTGGATTCCATAACTCATCCTCAAAGTGTATGAGATGTCAGATGTTTATCCAAACCTCCATTATGTCTTCCCAAGTGAATACAAGAATTATGTGTCTATATCTCCCTCTAAAATAGGGAGGATATATCAACCAAACCCAGCTTGTTTCTCAAATACACAAGCTTCTTATTAGGAAGATTTTTTGTCAATATGTCAGTTACTTGCTCATTAGTGGAGATATATTGTAGTTGCAACACACCATCTTGTACCAACTTCCAAATATAATCATACTTTTTGTTTATATGATTTTCCTTTCCATGAAATACTAGGTCTTCAAACAATATTACACAACTAGTGTTATCACAATGTATTACTGTAGGGTCCATTGGTCCTTCAAATAAGTCGGACAATAACTTTCTCAACCAGATAGCTTCTTTTCTCACTTCACAGGCTGCAATATATTCAACCTAAGCACTACTTAAAGAAAATGATTCTTTCTTTCTGCTCATCCATGAGACCATGGAGGATCCCAAATTAAAACATCCTCCTGTAGTGCTCCTTACATCCTGCTTACTTCCTCCCCAGTCAAAATATGTATATCCAATCAAGAGCACATCATTTCTCCTTTCATATTTCAGGTAGTAGTGGATTGTTCCGTAAAAATATCGCAGTATGTGCTTGGATGCTATCCAATGATCATGTTTTGTCTCCACTTGGAATTGAATGAGAACATTGAATGCAAAACATATGGTTGGTTGTGTATTCACCAAGTACATCAATGAACCAATCAATTATCTAGACCTAGTTGGATCCACCAGGATTTATTCAGAACTCCTTAATATTTTCAAGTTTGTGTTCATCGAGGTTGTCATTGGTTTGAAATCCATCATTTCAAACCTATTCAACATATTGATCATATACTTCCCTTGACCTAGATAGATCTCATCACATCCATACCAAACTTCTAGTTCCAAATATTAGTGCATCAGCCCAAGATCCTTCATATCGAATTCTGCTTCTAGTTGCTTCTTACATTCTTGGATTCAACCTTATACACCTGTCAAGAGAATAACATCCACATACAGAAGAATAATCACAGGTTAAACTTTTACAACCTTGATGTAGAGATTTGGATCAACATAACCCTTTGTGAAGCCTAATATTTGTAGGTACACATGCATCCTTGCATACCATGCCCTTGGTGCTTGCTTAAGGTCATACAATGCCTTATTTAATTTGAAAAAAATATGCCTCTTTATATTTGAATTCAAATCCCAATGGTTTCTCTATATAGACTTCTTCATTAATTGTTGTTAGGTCCCTATACTACTATTATAGTCCCTTATTGTTGTTGGTGTAACCCCATTATTGTTATTATTGTACCCTTGTAACCCCCATTTTGTTATTATTGTGCCCTTAAATTATTATTGTTAGGTCGGCTACGATTACATTGTGGCCCACTAGGATTACACTATGGCCCCATGGACTCCTATATATAGAAAGGAGGTTTTGTAAATTGTATCATCCAAGAATTGTTCATTTATGTAATGTATTGGAGGTTTCCCCCTCGAAGTGGCTTATTTTTAAGGCGTTGATATCTTTTTTCTTCTATTTTTGGAGCTGGTTACACAACATTTGGTATCAGAGCTTTGGATTCTAGGGTTTCGCTGCTCCAAACAGGTCATCGTGGCATTTTCGCTATAAATTTTTTTCTACGAAGTTTCAGAAGCTGAAATGTTTAGGGTGCGAAGAAAAAATCCTGAGGAAGCTTGTATAAAAATTTTAGAGTTTGGTTCGCAATAATTTCGGAGATATGATCTGTGGAAGTCAGGTATTTTTTCAGGCTCCTAAACAGGTCATCGTGGCATTTGCGCTATAAATTTTTTTCTACGAAGGTTCAGAATCTGAAATTCATATGGTGCAAAGCTGAAATCCTGAGGAAATTCATCAAAAAATTTCAGAGCTTGGTTCGCAATATTTTTGGAGATATGATCTGTGGAAGGTAGTGCTTTTTCAGGCTCCTGAATTTCATCTCAAAGAGGTGATCGTGGGAAAAGTTCAATAACTCTCTCTCTGGGCATCAGATTGGAGTGCCGTAAAAAGTGGTCGCAAGTACACAAACTATATTTTCTTGGCTATCAATTTCAGAGACAAAGGATGAAACAGTGACACGTGGAAAGTCGTACAAGTTTGCACTTATGAACCAGTCCATAATTAGGTCATTGTGGGAGATTGGACACAACTTTGTCTTGTAGAATCCAAATCAGGTCAGACCTGTGGCATTCAAAAGACAATTCATAGGGCTACATTAGTACCAAAATTTAGATATTGAAGTGCTTCAATCACAGAGATAATCCAATTTCAATATCGAGCTCCTCAAAAGCAAGAAAAAGGTGTGTATTTTTTTCCAAATTGCATAAGTCTTGTTTGAATAATCAAGTTAAATTGATCCCAAGGGCATATTGTAGAATAGATATCAGTATTGGATTCTAAAATGGCCCCTAAAAAGAATTCAACACCCATCAAGCCTTTAGAAGGCTCTACTATGACTCATGAAGATGAAGAATGGCAACATGACATATCAAAATTACAAGAGCCAATTTCGCTCTCGCAAAGAACAACAAAAAATGAAATGGAAGTTTTGAAGAAAGGCATGGAAACTAAGGTGGATGGTTTGAAGAAAGGCGTGGAAGCTAAGATGAATGGTTTGGAAGCTAAGATAGATGGCATGGAAGTGGGCATGGAAGCTAATATGGATGACATGAAAGACAACATGGAAAACATGAAGAATGATCTAAAAGCATACATGGAAGGCTTGATGACAAGTTTAAAACCAGAAATGATTCCTAATGGCGAAAATATAGTATAAGAACCTCATGATGAGAACAAAATAAATATTAATTGTGATTTCATAGACTCTAATGTTGGCGGGAAGAACCACCATATTCCAAAAATGGATATGAGGAAGTTTGATGGAAAGGATCCTGTAACATGGATACTACAGATGGAGCAATATTTTGATCTCCATAACGTGCAAAACACACAAAAGGTACGCACTGCAACTTTACATTTAGAACAAAATACATTTGTATGGTATCAATGGCTTTGCTCCCGTAAAAAAATTGTCACTTGGTCAATTTTTACGGAGGAAATGATAGCACATTATGAGGATACGAAGAGCAACACCTTCTTTACCCAATTGATAAATCTCAAACAAAAGGGTTTAGTGGGGCAGCACATTGAGGACTTCCAAAAATTGAATATAAGGGTAACTGATCTTACAGAGGAACACAGGATTGATCTCTTCCTAGGCACTTTAAAGGACAACATCCAACATGAAGTTCGCGTTTTGGAACCTGATTCATTGGAGAAGGCATTCAGGTTGGCAAGAAAAGTTGAATGTAAAATTATGGCGACAAGGAAGCCTACCACTGAATTCTATAAAGAAGGAAGTGTTGCTATGCCTAGATTTCCACAACCTACAAGGTTGACACCACAACAATTGGAAGAAAAAAGAGCAAAAGGGCTTTGCTACAGTTGTGATAGCAAATACACTAAAGGTCATAAGTGTGCTGAGAAGAAATTATTTTACATAGATTGTGAAGAAGAAGAAGAAAATGAACAAGAAGAGGATATACACAAGGAACCACCCCTAGAAGAGGAAGAAATGAATCCGACCATATCGTGTAATGCACTGGCAGGAATTACCACTCCTCAAACTCTCAAGATAGAAGGACATATAAAGAAGAAAAGGGTAATAGTGTTGATTGATTCAGGTAGCACCCATAATTTTATTCATTATAAGGTAGCCAAGGAATAAAATTGTTTCCTATACCCAGCACCAGAATGTCAAGTGATGGTTGCAAATGGAGGAACTATAAATTGCTCTGGAAAATGCCATAATATCAAGCTAACCAGGGGGGAATATGTATTGACTAGTCCAATGCTTTCCATTCCTATGGGAGGTGCTGATGTTGTACTAGGAGTACAATGGTTACAATCTTTGGGGACGGTAGCTTTTAATTTTCAAGAACTTTTCTTGAAAATTTTTTTAGAAGGAAAGGAAGTCGAATTACGGGGTATTGAAGGGAATCCAGGAAGGATAATAAGCTCTAATGTCATGACAAAGCTTCTAAAGAAAGAACAACGAGGCGTAATTGCACAATTATGCTCTCTAGAAGTTCCGACATCAAAATCATCTATTTCTGAAGATCTCCAACAAGTATTGGACAATCATTCCAAGGTGTTTGAAACTCCCAAAGGACTCCCACCTATTCGTGATCATGATCATGCTATTCATTTGATTCCAGGAAGTGTTCCTCCAAACATCGGGCCTTATAGATATCCTTACATCCAAAAGAGAGAAATTGAACGTATGATTGCAGAAATGTTAGAGGCGGGTATAATTCAACCTAGTCAAAGTTCTTTCTCTGCTCCTGTAGTATTGGTACACAAGAAGGATGGATCATGGCGCATGTGTCCGGATTATAGGGAGCTCAATAAGCTCACCATTAAAGATAAATTTCCCATTCTGTGATTGATGAATTATTGGATGAATTACATGGAGCAATTTATTTTACCAAGTTGGATCTTCGTTCAGGATATCATCAAATTAGAATGAAGACTGAAGATATTCCAAAAACAACATTTGAACTCATGAGGGTCATTATGAATTTTTGGTCATGCCTTTTTGGCCTTACCAATGCACCTTCTACATTTCAAGGGTTGATGAATTCCATTTTCAAACCCTTCCTTAGAAAATTTGTGCTAGTATTTTTTGATGATATACTAATCTACAGCAGGTCTTGGAAGGATCATGTTGAACATGTTGACAGGGTGCTCAAACTATTGCGGGAGAAACAATTATATGCAAAAAAATCCAAATGTTTCTTTGGAGTACAAGAGGTGGAATATCTGGGTCATATTGTATCTCACGAGGGTGTTAAAGTAGACCCTAACAAAATTAAAGCCAACAAGGAATGGAAATTCCCCACAACCATAAAGAAGTTGCGAGGATTTCTCGGGTTAACGAGGTATTATCGCAAGTTTGTTAATAATTATGGGAGAATAGCAGCACCTCTAACAACATTATTGAAGAAAGATGCATTTTCATGGACTCCTGAAGCAACTAAGGCCTTTGAACGTCTTAAAGAGGCAATGTGCCTGGCACCGGTCTTAGCTACACCAGACTTCACAAAAACCTTTATTGTGGAATGTGATGCCTCAGGAAATGGAATTGGTGCAGTTTTAATGCAGGAAGGAAGACCCATTGCTTTGAAAGTCGTCCAATCAAAGGAAAGTATTTACAGAAACCTATTTATGAGAAGGAAATGTTAGCAATACTACATGCACTAAAGAAATGGCGAACTTACCTAATGGGAAGACACTTCAAGGTAAAAACTGATCATGATAGTCGTAAACACTTTTTGGAACAAAGACTATCTTCAGAAGAGCAGCAAAAATGGGTCACAAAGATGTTGGGTTATGACTTTGAAATAATATACAAAAAGGGAAAGCTTAATGTTGTTGCAGATGCACTCTCAAGAAAGAATGAAGAGGTGGAAGCATTGCTTTGTGCCATTTCTATTATCCAACCAGATTGGATAACCGAAGCAAGAGATGAATGGAAGAAGGACAAAGATGTATGGACACTAATTCAAAAGTTGCAACAAGATCCTAGTACATCTGATACATTTAGTTGGAAAAATGATTCCTTATGGTACAAAGATCGCTTATATCTTTGTAAGAATTCCCAACTAAAACAAAATATTCTTCTGGAATTGCACACTTCTCCTTTAGGAGGACACTCGGGATTTTTAAAAACTTACCACGAGGTGAAGAAAGAATTTTTTTGGGATGGCCTTAAATCTAATATTCAAAATTTTGTGGCGGAATTTTTTGTTTGCCAGCAGAATAAAGTTGAGACAATTAAGACCCCGGGACTTCTACAACCTTTATCCATTCCAAGTCAACGTTGGGAGGAGATTTCAATGGATTTTATCACAGGTTTACCAAAGTCAGAAGGAAAGAATGTCATCATGGTGGTAGTTGATAGACTTACCAAGTATGCACACTTTTGTGAATTATCTCATCCATTTAAAGAAAGTACGGTTGCTACTACATTTATGGACATAATTCAAAAGCTACATGGAAGCCCAAGGGTTATTGTGAGCGACAGAGATCCCATTTTTACTGGAAATTTTTGGACGGAGTTATTTTCTTGTTTGGGTACTCAATTGGCTCATAGCTCATCTTATCATCCTCAATCTGATGGTCAAACTAAGATAGTAAATAAATGTTTGGAAGGATATCTTCGTTGTTTTGTATCTGATAAACAAACACAATGGGTCAAGTGGTTACCTCTCGTTGAATGGTGGTATAACACTTCCTTCCATGCTGCAGCAAAAATGACCCCATTTATGGCACTTTATGGATATCATCCACCATCCATCACATCATCTTTAAGGGAAAATTTGAAGGTTCAAGCAGTGGAAGATCACATCGAGCATCAGCAAGAAGTTCTCCAACTCTTAAGGGATAACCTGAATTTGGCACAAAATCGAATGAAACAACAGGCAGATCAACATCGCAGCAAGAGAAGTTTTGATGTAGGAGATTGGGTATTTTTACGGCTACAACCATATAAAAAAATGTCCCTCAAGCAAACTAAGAAGGATAATAAATTATCGCCAAAGTACTATGGTCCTTACAAGGTGTTGCAAAAGATTGGTACTATGGCATACAAATTGGAGCTTCCTGCTTCTTCGCGAGTACATCCAGTTTTCCATGTTTCATGTTTAAAGAAGGTTATAGGTGAAAATATTCCAGTTCAAACAATATTGCCAGAACTTGATGAGGAAGGAAAAATGATATTGGAACCTGAAGCAGTCACGGAAACAAGAACTCGAAAATTATGGAATCGATCAATTTCAGAGTATCTCATCAAGTGGAAGAACTTACCCACTGAAGATTCTACATGGGAGGATGAGAATTTTATACAGAAGCACCCAGAGCTACTCAAGCGTTGAGGACAACACTTTTTTGAAGGAGAGGGGCATGTTAGATCCCTATATTACTAGTATAGTCCCTTATTGTTGTTAGTGTAACCCCCTTATTGTTATTATTGTACCCTTGTAACCCCCATTTTGCTATTATTGTGCCCTTAAATTATTATTGTTAGGTCGGCTAGGATTACATTGTGGCCCACTAGGATTACATTATGGCCCCATGGACTCCTATATATAGAAAGGAGGTTTTGTAAATTGTATCATCCAAGAATTGTTTATTCATGTAATGTATTGGAGGTTTCCCCCTCGAAGTGGCTTATTTCTAAGGCGTTGATATCTCTTTTCTTCTCTTTTTTGAAGCTGGTTTCACAACATGTTCCATCCGGGGAATGCAGTCTTGACATCAAGCAAATGTCTCTTCATAATCGATGCCTTCTTTTTGAGAGAATCCCCTGGCCAAAAATCTTGCCTTATACTTGTCAATACTTCCATTTACTACATGTTTAATTTTGTAAAGCCACTTGGAAGTTATCACATACTTGTCTTCAGGCCTAGGTACTATATCTCATACCCCATTCTTCATTATTGATTTACATTCTCCATGCATGGCATATTACCATTCTTGATGATTGACAACTTCTTCAAAGGTGGATGGATATGCTACTATTAACTCTATCATATATGAAACATGCCTTGAATACCTTTTTGGCTTCTTTCTTTCCCTGAATGATCCCTTGGCAGCTACTTGTCCCTCCACATATAATAAAGTATATTTTAACTAGATAGGTCTCTTTCTAGTCTCGGGGATTACCATAGGTTGTATAGGTTCACTGGGACCTTCATATTCATGGTTTGATTCTTTCTCCTCCTTAGTAACTTCCTCTTCAAATATCATAAGTTCTTCATCATCAAATTCAATAGGGATATCCTTTTATTTCTTGAATGCAATACTTTCATCAAATAATACACCTCGGCTGACTTCTATTCAATGTACTTCTTTTATGTATATCCTATAGGCCTTAGAGGAATTATTGTAGCTAACAAATTTTCCCTTAATGCCTGATGGATTGAACTGATTTCTCGTGTCCTTTGGTATATTAATATAGATAGGAAAACCAAAGATTCATAGATGGTCCATGCTTGGTTTCTTCCAAGTGAATACTTCTTCAGGAGTCAAGTTATTTGGTGACCTATGGGGACTTCGAATTTGCATGTATACAATTGTATTTGTTTCTTCACACCACAAAAATGTCAGAAAATCTTGATCATGTAGCATAGGTTTTATAGTTTTTTCAATGGACCAATTCTTTCATTCTGCAACACCATTTTCCTTGGGATTATATTAGAATATGAAATCCCTCTTAATCCCATATTCCTTACAGAAGACCATAATTTCCTTGGATGTGTATTCTCCTCCATTATTGGACCTTAATATCTTAATTATCCTTTCTGTAAGGTTCTATACTTCAACTTTGAATTCTTGAAATTTGGTAAATACTTCGTCCTTGGATTTCATTAAGTAAACCTAAGTTTTTCTTGAATGGTCATCTATGACCGTAACATAATATAGATGACATCTAAGTGATTTTGGATTCATAGGATAGTTGACCTTGTAAGATGAGGGGTGCAAATATGGCCATAATTCATGTTGAATGAACTACAAGAGTGACAATAGGAAGAGTTTGTTGAATAAATAATGAAGTAGATGGTGTGGATGAGGAAGAAAAAACTAACTGTGATTATGTCGAGATGGGTATTGACTCTTTCTGATATTGGATTATGGATTTTTATGACTGGTACTGAAGTTGGTTTCCTAAAATTTCAAGTCTATAGAATTGACTCCAAACTTTAGTGTCAAATTCTGATTCAGACTTAGTTTCTTGAAAGGCTATTTTTTCTTAAATGTTTAAAGAACTAATATCTAACTCAGATAATTATTTTACCTCAAAAATCCTTAATGAGTTAAAGATTATATAATATAATAAGGTTTCAGACTTAGATCGAAACAAAGACAGCTTAGATTTTAAATCAAATGCTATGTCTTCAAGAGATAGAAATTTTGCAGAAAACCTCTCTAGATATATGTGCTTCTAAACAAGCCTCTCAGGATCTTGGACTAGATCAGCTGGGTGAGTATCAGGATTTGATCTGGTGTATCTCCTCGATGCCAGAATGTTCACTATTCAGAAACTTGGGTCTCTGCAACCTTTTTAGATCAACCTCAACGAAATATTAGACCTATCATCCAGAGGCCAAGAATTCAAAGAACTAATGATACAACCGGGGAATATATATCACTTTCATCCCCATTATGGTCGCCAAGTTTTTATCACTCCACTGGATCTCTGAGGCTGAGAAGAGACCACCAAAGGTAACCACAAACTAATCTTTTTCCAAGTAGCTTGCCCTACTAGGCAAGAGAGAGCTCTCTCCAATGGATCTCAGCCATGATGACTGGATAAATGAGATATTAGGCTAGGTATAGTAGCACAGTGGTTTGATTGATTGAGATTTTGAGGTACTAGATGGTGAAAATGATCAAGGAAGAAATTAGGTCAGGGCAAACAAGGATCAAAATTGCAGGGTTTTGATGGAGCAAGGTAGGTAAGAAAATCAACACAAGGGGGTATCTAATGAGATGGTTTAGACTAATAGGGTTTTGAGAAAAGAGCATAAAAGTTATGAATTCTTTTCTATTAAGAATAAAATGAGGCAAAATGTAAATATCCCTCCAAAATAGAGCATGAACTTAGTGAATTTTGTCTTTCTGACTTAGGAAACATTTACATTTAGAAATGGAATGAATATGAGCTACAAGACGTTCACACACCTGCATAACAAGAGAAGAAACAATTCTAAATCATTTACCACATGAATTCCATCAATATAGCTACAACTCTTTCTGTTATTATTAACCAAAAGTCTGATTACAAAAAGTGTTCCAAGATCAATCCAACATCATCCAACCCTTGCTATGAGAAAATAAATGAATAATATATACCAAAACTGATTTTCCCCAGCACAGGGGTCGAATCACTAACTAGAGGAACTGATCCACAAAGTGCTCAACTAAAAACCCAAAGACCAGGGAGTTCAAAAAACTCATCCCTAAATTTGGTGAAGCTAATTCATTTTAACAAAAAATCCACTTTTACCTAATGTATCTACTCTCTAGTAACTATTTAGGTCATAATTAAATTTACAAGGATGAATTACATCAGTAAAAACTCAAAAATTCTATCAGTAACTGAGAATTCTGGAAAATTTCGAAAATATCAGGCAACTAGCAAAAGTGCAGTGCCTTTGCCAAAAGCACAGTGCCCAAAGCAAAAGAACAACACCAACTTCAAGGCTACTTTTGGAGGCCTTCTTGAAGTCCAAATTGAGCTCATGATAGCTCATTGGAAATGTGCTACTATATAGTTTCCAAAAATTACAATAGTTTCTAAAAATGATGCATTTAAGGCCCTAAAAATTCAAATCTCCCAAGACTAGTCAAAAGCGCAACGCCAACCTGAAAAATGAGGCAGAAAGGTGATTTTTTTAGTGTTTTTGGCCATTTCTACCTACCATACTGTCAAATTTTGGTGTGGAAATAGTCAAAAGTTGATGTAGAAGGGATTTGGAATCCAATGGTGGTGGCCATTTGTCATTTGGAGGCTCCTATAATAAGCTTAGTGCCCTAGGTGTTGCGCTTTTGACAAGTGGATTGTGCTGAAAACTAGTCAAAATTTGTCAAAATGCACAAAATTTTAAAAAATCACCCAAAAACCTTCAAAATGGGTAGATGAATAGCTTATGATGTGACTCAAGAAATCGGGAAAGCATCAGCGAGGATATCAAGTTATCTTCCTCCTTTTTCTTCATTAGGGATTGCTTGTACTTATCCTTCAACTGCTTGAGTTTGATGTTGTAGATCTTGTTCATAGTGATGTACATGTTAGAAATGTGTCTGAGAATTTCATTGTCTTTATTTTCCTTGTGAAGGAGCTTCTCAAAGTGGAGGTTTACCCTGTCTAGCCATACCTCTCTATCATCTTCAACTTCCTTGGCAATCCTTTCTTCAAAACTAAGTTTCTCTGCCTCATGTTTTTGTTGTTGTAGAGCTCTCTTAAGACCTCTTGTTTTTTGTCTTGATTTTATTGTTTGAGTATCATCATGGTTAGCATCATCAAGTGCCATCATTTCCTTACCCTTAGTGTCTTGTCTTTTTGCTTTGAGCAGCTCTAGCTCCATGAGTACTTGTTTGTCTTTCAATTGCTTGTTCTCCTATTCAAGGAATTTTATGACAAATTGAGCCCTTGCCATGATGTCCTGTGATTATTTGATCATGGAATCCTTCTCTTTGATGATCAGATTTGAGGCCTCCTGGTCATCTTGATCATCCAAATTCATCAACTCAAAGTCTCTTTCTTCCTCATGAAGATCTTCCTCTTCATGGAAAACTCTCTCTTCTTGGTGCTCATCCTGGTGTACCTGCTTTGTTGATGAAGAAGGAAAGGCCCCTTCCACAATTTGTGAAGAAAATTTTGAGATTCAGCAAGATGATGAACTTAGTGAAAAGAGTCTCCTTCACTAAGTGGGCCCGCAGGCTATTTTTGGCACAAAGTTTATTTTTAGACTATGTCTATTTTTAGACATGTCGATCATATTCTATGAGTTGTAGGATCCTATTTGTGGATTTTTTCACAAAAGAAAAATTCGTAATTTTATTAAGAATAACAAAATTACATGTTACATTAGCTGGTAGTGTCAAAGACAAGCAAGTATGCTGCAAGATAAAAATACAATGAAGATGAAATTAGGCTTTCCTCCATTTTTTCTTTTCAACCTTCCGCCAACCACCTTGTGTTGGCATGGTCGATATAAGGATGAGTTGGTTCTCTACCGCATGTGCTCCAACGCCCTTATCAGAGTCTGATGTGTCTGAGGTATGTAGTCTTTTATTTCCTCCATTTTCTGGTGTCCCGAGATCCATATCCGGCTGTGTCATGGTAGTGTCATCAATGGGTTCTTGCATTTCCTGTTCTTGTGCACTCAAATCAATATCTGTATGTTTACTATCTTGTGGGTTGGGTTCTTCCTCTTCCTTTTGCTGTTCGGGCTCTTCTGATGGAAATTTCCATCCTTTGGCAACTTTTTCTGTTTTCTTCTTTCTCCTGTTATCTCTTGTGGCTGCCGGGCAAGTGTTTTGTAGATGATCCATGTTCCTGCAGATCCGGAAGCGAAAAGTGGTGTTCTCATAATCTAAGTGTTGTGTACATTTCTGTTGTTTTTGATTCAACATAATGCACTCTGGTAGTCCTTTGCTCAAATCCACTTCCACACAGAGTCGTGCGAAAGTGTAGATGCGTTCCTCCATTCGTTGCATATCAGTTTTGATATATCTGCCAGGGATGTTACCAATGCCTTCAATAACACTTTCCTACCATAAGTGAAGCGGGAGGTTGTGGAGACGGACCCAAACCGGCATTCTAGTCACCTCCATGTTATTGGCATCAAATTCCGGGAACCATGGTGTGATGAAGAGTCCAGTAGATCCCCAGAACCATGGCCCCTCCTTAATAATCATATCTCTATCCTCAGCTGATGAAAATTTGACAATGAAAAAACCTTTTGAGCATAGGTGGATTTCACAATCCATGGTCCAGTTGGAAAAAATCCATTGGAAGAGCTCCACAGGTTTGGGCCAGAAGCAGTTGAATCTGCATATTATAGCTTTTGATTCGAAAATGGTTCTATGCAGGTCTATGTCAAGAATGTCAATATTTATTTCAGGCTCACAGTTCTGCTGTTTCACAATATAACACAGGGGGAGTTTCTGCACAGGCCCACGATCTGTTGTAACGCATATTTATTTTTTTCTCACGTAGGACGTTTTTGCTTATGGGTCCTTTGGGTGGGCGTTATTGGATGCACTAGCACCCCAAATATCAAGGATTGATAGTGAGCTGGGTAACCAGCAAAATATTGGATTTTGTTCTTCAAATATATCATGGAGTTTGTTCCTTGAATCCATATGATAATACTCTTACCTGTAGGAAGCTTAATAAAGATTTGAAAAGACACAGATCTTACTCGAGAATCCTTAGCTGTGGGGAAATCGCGGCTCCGATATGCGTTTTCAGAGGTAAAACAACAACTCCTTTTATTATTTGGTTCATCAGGTAGGTATGGAGTGCCAACCGGCGCGAGTAGTCGGGGTCCCCAGCATAGAGCACCATAGAAATCGTATCCAGATGGGTTAATAGCCCGCAGGTCGCCCACTGGTTCAAGTAATGACTGCCCCCCATGGTTTACTTCCAATATCGCTACAGATCCGTGGTGATTTGGGAAACCATGTCTGCCTCAAAACGGTTCAAATCTGGTGCTCTGTTCACGCATCCAACAAAAGAAGAAGATATCCGCCACAAAAATGAATCTGTGGCCTGCAAGTGCGGGTGATAAGGATCGAGCCACCATAGGGCAAATGAAAACAGGCCCGTGGGAGCAATGCGAGGCCCAGCCATAGAGAAATGCTGCCTCAAAAACCCCAAATCCAGAGCCATGAACCCTAACGCTGACCTTCGCACCAACCGTAGCTCCGCTTCCCTCCATTTCCGCTCTTCCTTCCATTTGAGAAGAGTTCATAATGGGCCCAGATAAACACATCTCTAGCATATTTTTTGGCGCAAAGTCTATTTTAGACATGTCGATCATATTCTATGAGTTGCAGGATGCTATTTGTGGATGGTTGGTCAAGTTGGAAAAATAGATGGACTTCTATTTTTAGACATATTGGGCGGAATCTATTTTTAGATTGCCAGTCTAAAAATAGATATGTCGAATATTATTAGCTCTTAATAATATTTGGACTCTAAAAATTATCTTATTCTCTTGGAGCACTTCAGTTAAGTGCACAGATGTGGCACAGGAGCTGACAGAAGGAATTACGCTATTCCTGAGGGTTAAGTGGAGCTATTGCATGGAGACTTCAGTTAGAACTCATGTGACAGAGTTTGGTGGAGTTATTGAGGTAGTTGGTGGAGTTGTGTTTAGTTTAACTCAGTTAGACACAGTTGAGCTAGTTGTATCTAGTCTAACTAATTAATACACTAGTGAGAGTGGTGTGAATTAATTATTAATTAATTCACTAATTATTAACTCATTAATCAACTGAAGAATACATCAGTTAACTATGGTGCATGGACAGTTTCAGTACAGTGCATGGCGGTTTCGGTGGAGCCCAGTAGAGACGTAGGTGAAAGAAGCGAAGTGTGACTATCAGTTGTGACTATAGTGATCATTGATTGCATCCAACTTTCGAGTGGAGATGCTAATGAGGATTGCGCAGTGAAAGCCAGGTGGATTAAATTTCATTAAGAGCCATTCTTCAACAGGGATTTCATAGTAGAGGCAGGCTAGCAGGTGGCAGAAATCGGTGCATGGAGTTTCTAGATCGGACCTGATTAGTGTGTAGCGATTGTATTGTACTAAGAGCTTGACATGTTTAGATTTGTATGAGGATTGTTACATGATATCTATGAAATATATTATATATATAGTTGGGGATTTTAGCTTCAGGCTTTCCCATTAAATCATTGTGTTAATGTGTGTGAATTTTTATGGTTTCATGTGTGCATTACGATTATTTAATTCCCGCATGTGATGATCAATAGTGGAATAGATTATGTATTGTGCATGAAGTTAAAATAGTGTGTGATTAGGAGAATCTTGGATATATAACACATAATTTATATAATTTATAAAAGGTATCGGAGCGATATTGATCGAATGGGATTGCAATTATTGAAAACGATTGGATTTTGTCTTTGGTGGAATTAAGATTTTCTACGGTGTTTTCCTTGGTGTAGAAGTTGAGCATTCATTGAAATGCCTTTCCAACGGATTGCGATTGGAGTATGCCCTTGATGGCGAAGCTCAAATTATATTGCATGGAAGAACAGGATGGAGGCGGTGCTGGATGATAATGGGTTGAAGGAGTTCATAGACACTGATATTCCAAAGCCTGGTTCTAGCGATGCAGCCGCACTTGATGCATGGGAAAAGAAGGTAGCGAAGTGTCGAATAATTCTATTGGAGGTGTGAAGGATCACATTGTGTCCAGCCTTAACCGTAAAGCTACTCCATTCTTAATGTGGAAAGCTTTGATAGACTTGTTCCAAAGCAGAAGCGACTAGAAGAAGTTGGCGCTTAAAGACAAGCTCAGAAAAATAAAAATGGAGAAAGGCGACAGTATACCGAAATACCTCACGAATTTTTTCCAGTGCAAGGATGAGCTGTGAAGTGTGGGGTTTACTGTAGATGAAAAGGACTTGGTGAGCTTGGCTCTCCCTGGGCTTTCGAAGAGTTGGCATAGCTACGGGGACTCTGTCAATGGTCGGGAGAAACTGCCAGGATGGGAGCGACTTTGGTCGTATCTTGTGCAGGAGGAGATAAGGCGGGGCACCAGGGATGGATCTTCATCGAAGAATGAAGATGAAGAAAATTGCGCTTTGGCTGCCAAAGCAAGGTAAGGGAAGGGGAAGAAAAATCCTTCTCAATCTGGTGCCAAAGGAAAGAAGCGGGGACTTGTCAAGGTGAAGTGCTTTTCTTTGTCATAACACGGACATACACCCTATTGTCCACGAGAAGAGAAGAAAAATAAGCGAAATTTCTTTGGATGCATGAGTGGAGGCCTTAGCCTCGTACTTTGACTACTATTTTTTTCTTGATACGTAGCAGTTTTCAAGTATGATGGATCGAGTGTGGTTTCTTAATGAGTGGTGCGTCTTTCATATGACTAGAGACAAATGTTGTTTAGTGATGCGGATGAGAAGGATCTTGGAGTGCACATCGAGATGGGCGATGATGGTAGATACAGTGCGACTAGTATCGGGACCATTTCCTTTGAGAGGGAGTCTGGTAAAACTTTCATCTTGAAGGATGTCATGCATGTTCGAGGATTGAAGAAGAATCTAATCTCCATGGCAATGCTGGAAGACAAGGGTTATGATGTTGTTTTTAGTGAGGGAAAAGCTTTCCTGCACCATAAAACAACTGGTCAAACTAGGAGGATAGGGATTTGAGTTAAGAATCTTTATCAATTGAAAGTAGATGACTGTGTTGCAATGGCAGGCAAGGCAGAAGGAGTGGTGAGCCGGGATGATGGCGAGCTGTGGCACCAGAGATTGGGCCACCTTCACCATGGAGCTTTGAAGATACTGCAGCAGATTTCTACTAGGCTTCCTAAGGGTACTCTTGCACAGTCAGATCAGTGCAAGGGATGTACCTTGGGAAAATTTGTGAAAGCCACCTTTCACGAGAAGGATAGTCACACCACGACGATCCTTGAGAGAATTCACACAGACGTGTGTGGACCTTTCTCAGTAGCTTTGACAGCAAAGCACAGGTATTATGTGATATTTGTTGATGAATTTTCTCGTAAGTGCTGGATCTTCTTCATACAGAAGAAGAGCGAGACATACTCAAATTTCTGTGAGTTCAAGGCGCTGGTTGAGAAAGAGTCGGGGAAGCAGGTGAAAGCTCTAAGGAGTGATAATGGTGGTGAATACATCTTTGGTGAATTCAAAGAATTTTGTAGCGCAGAAGGAATTCTAAGAGAGCTCATATTGCCTCATAACCCACAGCAGAATGGGGTCGCAGAGAGAAAGAACAGAACGATGGTGGGTGCTACACGAGTGATGATGCATGATTAGGGCCTTCCCATACACTTGTGGGATGAAGCATGCAACACTGTGGTTTATGTGCAAAACTATTGTCCTCATAGAGTACCTGGCATGAGTACACCTAAAGAGGCGTTTTCTGGTAAGAAGCCTGATATTTCTCATTTGAAGATTTTTGGCTCACCTGTTTACATTCATGTGACGAAGGATTCCAGGAAGAAGCTGGAGCAGACCACAGAGGTTGGGATATTTGTGGGGTACACAGAAACACCCCACAATTATCATGTGTATTTTCTAGACAGTCGGATGACTGTTGTGCGACGGGATATCAAACTTCATGAGGAGAAAGCCATGAAGTTGTCGCTTGAGAGGGAGCTACACTTGCATGCAGATGAGGAGCTACTTGTTCCTAAAGATGAGCCTTAGGATGTGGATCAGCCACAAGAGGAGGTTCATGGAGTGGAAGAAACCACTCATGCAGTGCCAAATGTTAGAGGGCGGAAGTGCACTACAGAAGCTAAGCGACTGAATCTTGATGCAACGCAAAATGTAGGAGCACCTACATCACAACGCAGACAGAGACAGTCACCTGACCGATTTACTGGATACATGGCTCTTATGAGCAAGTGTATCGTGACAGAACCATCTTCTTTCGAGGAAGCTGTGGAGGATCCCGCATGGGTAGATGCCATGGTGGAAGAGTATGATTTGATTGTCAGAAAAAGTGCATGGGAGATTATCCCAAGGCCGGAAGGTAAATCAGTGGTAGGTTCGAGATGGATCTACAAAGTGAAGAAAGCTGCTGATGGGAGCGTCGAGAAGTACAAGGCAATATTTTTTGCCTGGGGCTTCTCACAGATCGAGGGGATTGATAATGAAGAAACCTTTACACCTGTCACAAGGTATTCTTCCATACAGACCAACCGTGCTCTCTCAGCACAGATGGGTTGGCACATTCATTAGATGGATGTGAAGACTGCGTTCCTCAACAGAGTCATTGAGGATGAGGTGTACATAGAGTATCCTGAAGGATTCGAAATCTTCAGCAGTGAGTCGCATGTGTGCAGGCTCAAAAGAGCGTTGTATGGGCTGAAACAAGCACCTCGTGCTTGGCACACACAGATAGACAGTTATTTCACCGGAATTGGTTTCGCCAAGAGTGAGGCAGATCTGAACCTATACCAGATTGTGGTGGAGGGTAAGTTGTTGATCATTGTACTTTATGTAGATGACTTGATACTAACAGGTGATGAACTGTTGATACACTCATGCAAGGCAGATCTTGCAAAGGAGTTTGAGATGAAGGACTTGGGCCTCCTTCATTATTTCATGGGATTGGAAATTTGGCAGCGGAAGGGTGGAATGTTTGTGTCTCAAGGCAAGTATGCCTGGGAGATACTAGAGAAGTTCAACATGCAAGGCTGTAAGCCTATCGACACTCCTCTTCCTGGTGGTTGGAGAAAATAGGATGCTACATCGGCAAAGGTAGTGGATGCCACTGTTTATTGACAGTTGGTTGGTTCGCTCATGTATCTAGTCAATACACGACCGGACATATGCTATGCTGTTAACCAGCTTTCACAAGCTATGGTTAAGCCTACCAAGCTCTTTTGGAAGGCAGGCAAGCATGTCATGAGGTATCTGAGGGGCACATCGGGATATGGATTGTGGTACAGACAGTCGGATGAGTTGAAGCTTCATGGCTTCATGGATGCAGATTGGGCAGGGAGCCCAATAGACAGAAAGAGCACATCTTGAGGCATATTCAGTATCGGGTCTACAACAGTTTCTTGGTATAGCAGGAAACAAAGATCCGTGGCACTCAGTTCAGCGGAGGCCGAGTACATGGCAGCAAGTTTGGTTGCATGCGAGGCTATATGGATGAGGAAGATCCTGGTCGAGTTGTTTGGTTCACACTTAGATCCTACTGTGATATATTGTGATAATTAGAGTTGCATTAAACTCTCGGTTAATCCAGTATTTCATGATAGATCTAAACATATTGACATCCAGTACCATCATATCATAGATTGTGTGCAGCGGAAGATCATGTTACTTTCTTACATTCCTACGGAGGATCAGGATGCAAATATTCTGACGAAGGCACTCACCAGGAGAAAATTCGAATACCATAGAGACAGGATCGAGGTGGTAGATAATCCCTATCTTGTTGAGAGGGAGTGTTGAGATTCAAAAAGATGATGATCTTAGTGAAAAGAGTCGTCTTCACTAAGTGGGCCCGCAGGCTATTTTTGGCGCAAAGTATATTTTTAGACATGTCTATCATATTCTATGAGTTGCATGATGTTATTTGTGGATGGTTGGTCAAGTTGGAAAAATAGATGGACTTCTATTTTTAGACATATTGGGTGGAATCTATTTTTATATTGCCAATCTAAAAATAGATATGTCGAATATTATTAGCTCTTAATAATATTTGGACTCTAAACATTATCTTATTCTCTTGGAGCACTTCAGTTAAGTGCACAGATGTGGCACAGCAGCTGACAGAAGAAATTGCGCTATTCCTGAGGGTTTACTGGAGCTAATGCATGAGGACTTTAGTTAGAACTCATGTGATAGAGTTTGGTGGAGTTATAGAAGTAGTTGGTGGAGTTGTATTTAGTTTAACTCAGTTAGACTCAGTTGAGCTAGTTGTATCTAGTCTAACTGATTGATACAATAGTGAGAGTGGTGTGAATTAATTAGTTAATTAATTCACTAAATAATAACTCATTAATCAACTGAAGAATACATCAGTTAACTATAGTGCATGGCAGTTTCAGTGGAGACCAGTGGAGAGGTGGGTGAAAGAGCAAGTGTGACTATCAGTTGTGACTATAGTGATGCATTGATTGCATCCAACACTTAGTGGAGATGCCAATGAGGATTTCATGAGAAAGGCTGGCTGAATTCGAACTCATTAAGAGCCATTCTTCAGCAGGGATTTCACAGTAGAGGCAGGCTAGCAGGTGGCAGAGATCGGTGCATGGATTTGCAAGATCGGGCTTGATTAGTGTGTAGCGATTGTATTGTACTGAGAGCTTGATATGATCAGCTTTGTATGAGGATTGTTACATGATCTCTATGACATATATTATATACAGATATTTGGGGTTTTTAGCTTCAGGATTTCCTGTTAAAAAAATGTGTTAATGTGTGTGAATTTTTATTGTTTCATGTGTGCATTGCAATTGATTTAATTTGCGCATGTGATGATCAATAGTGGAATATATTCTATATTGTGCATGAAGTTAAAATAGTGCGTGATCAGGAGAATACTGGATATATAACACATAAGTTATATAATTTTTACCTCTAAGTTATATAATTTCTATTCTTGTCTAGGTCCCCTCTTATAGGTTTTTACCTCTTTGATAGTATCCTTTCTAGGTGACCCTATTTGTATTTGAGACACTAAAGATGGTAGTGGAATTGGCCTAGCAGGCTGAGGTGTTGGAGTGTTGAAGGAAAAATTCTCAATGAAGGTCTCCCATGCAATGTTTAACTAATTTAGATGATGAAGGACAATTATCTTGATTAGAGAGTGATGAAAAAGGTTGTTCATCTGATGTTCATACTCTCTCTTCTACACTATGTATGGCATATTTATCATTACTCCTGTACAAATAGTGAGGGATGTTGAGAAATTTCACGCTTGTGAAATGCATGAATAATATGATGTGATAGGCATATAGTCTAGAGAATTTCCCCTCACAAGTGAAATACTTCATGATGATATTCATCATAGGAGAAAACCTGTCAAGTGGGTGGCTGCCAAAGGAAAGACTTTCTTTTTATCATTTTTGTACCTTGGCTTGAGAAATGGCTCATAATGCTGGGTATCTATATCTTTGGCCTTAAACCACTTCTCACCCATATTAGGTATCCCTGTGTCTACAACAATAGTATCTATGGAGATGGTGAAGGTTACTCCTACAATGGTCACTTGATTTTCTTTGAGGTTCGAGATAAAAACTTTGGTCAAAGCAGGGTGAGGTTGTACTCTTTGGACCATTTCATAGAAGTAAAAAAAACCCACATGGTTGAAGAAATTCATTGTCATGGGTGAGGCCAACAATTCTCCAGTGTTGTATGGTTCAAGCCTTAAAATACTGCCTCCTTTGTGTTGCCTACTCTCCTTGTCTATGTTCATCTCCTCTTCTCTAATATGTATTTCCTCCTCCATAGTAATTGTTTTGTTTTTGAAACCAAGGGGAAGGGGAAGGGAAAGTGGTATGATAGTAGGTTAAGGGAGTTAGGATTAGTGTAGGAAAATTTAGGGAATTGGAGAAGGGAGTTATGGAGCTTAGGGAAGTATTGGGGGATAGAAAAACTTAGGGAAACATGGTAGGGAATTTGATTACAGGGATATGGTATGGTTGCCTAGGAAAATGCTGCCTAAGATTAGGGTTTTAGGAAATGGGACTTGAGGATAAAGGATAGGGTAATGTAGGGATAAGGGGAGTAATTTTAGAGTGTGGGAAGGGAAAATAAGGTCTAGGGAAAACCACTTTAGCCTGCAATGGTAAAAACTAGGGTTTCTTGGATTAAAACATGAAATAGTAAATGAGGAGGGTTTAGACCATGATTTAAAATTATAAACTGAAGGGAGGATTAAAAGAGGTGTAACCTACTTGGTGATAAGAACTCATGACTGATTTACACTCAACAAAGTGGTGAAATGAGCCAGCAGGTAATGAAATTTTTGAAAAGAGTGAAACTTGACCTAAATCTATGCCAAGTGACCAATTTTTTGCATGATGACCTAATGGAATGACAAATATTTCAGAATGGGACCCTTAACATGACATGAAATAGTTTATTTGATCACTAGTGGAAGGGTGCAAATACTGACACTAATATTGGCTCCAGCTGGGGATGGTAGCTCCTCGGAGGTGCCAAGAACATCATAGACCAAGTGCCTATCCATTGGGAATGGTGTCAAAAGCTAAAAGATAAACAGAAACTAAAATCTTAAACTGATTTTGAAGCAAACTCAGTATATCTAAAAATTGACTTAAAACCAACTCAAAACTGACTTGAATTTCAATGAATTAATTTTGAAAACAACATAAAACCAATAAAAATTTATGGCCTTCACCTTGAGCTCCAAGCTTCGACGATTCTCTGCTTCACACTTTGCAGAAAATTAAACTGATATTTACAATGGATTTGAGAAATTTGAAATCATCATCAGAAAAGATAATGCTTAAGGAGCCTACCATTGACTGGTCCTCCTAAGTATTCTTCTCCATTCATCTCCTTCAGTATAAAAGCATGCTGCCCACAGAATGTTGAGGTCTTGTATGGCCCTTTCCATAAATTTTCAAATTTTATCTGCTATCCTTTTTCCTTGTTCTTTGCATCCCACTGGAGGACTACATCTTCAAGTTTAAAATCATCTGCCTTGGTTTTGCGGTCATATACCTTATTTATCTTATCATGAAGCTTTTAGGTGTTTTGAAATACCTTGTATCTCGTCTGCTTAAGATGGATCATCTGATTTATTCAGCGATGTGCATCATTCTCCTCACTTCCTGCTTCTTGCAACAATTTTATAAACGGGACTGCAAGTGATGTAAGAAAAGCAGTGTCTACACCATAAACTAACTGAAAAGGTGACATCCCTATAGATTTCTTACTATTCACCCTGTCTGCCCACAAGGCATTCACAAGATTTTTGTGCCAGTTCTTCTTGTCTTCCTCCAACATCGTTTATGATATTAATAAGGGATTTATTAGAGGACTCTGCTAAGCCATTATCTTGTGGATAATAGGTGGTTGAGTGCCCCAACTTGATGTTATATTTGTCACAAAAATCAACCATCCTTTTTTATTTGAATGATGCCGCAATGTCGGTAATAATTGTATGAGGACAACCGAAACGAGACAATATGTTAGTCTCCAAAAACTGAATAATTACTAGGTTTATTGCTTGTCTTGTTGGGATTGCCTCGATCCATTTGGTGAAGTAGTCGGTGGCTATTAATATCCATTTTTGTTGATGTAGGATGAATCTCTCTGATGAATTCAAGTCCCCACTGCTGAAAAGGTGCATGTACTAAAATAGGTTGTAGAGGTAAAGGAAGAATTTTTCTTTTACCTTGAAACACTTGGCACTCATGGCAACTCATCTCTGTTTTTTACAAGTCTACAAAAAGAGTTGGCAAGTAGTATCCTGATCTCAACACTTTATTAGTCGTGGTCTTCCATAAAATATGGTCCCCACAGTATCCTTTATGAAAATCATTCATAACTTCTTGGGCTTCATTTTTAACTAAACAATTCAGAAAAATACCTCCTAGATATTTCCAATAAAGGGCGTTGTCCAAAATGCAGTATTTGGAAGCTTTTAACTTTAAATACCTACCCTTACTCTTAGTCATACCTGGAGGAGGTTTCAAATATTAAAGAACATATATGATATAAGAATACCAAGGAGACAAAATAAACATATCATATACATGTATCAGAGTGACGTCCTCTTCTTCATCGGACAATGTTGTAATAATATTGATGTCTAAAACATGAAAATTTGATTCAACCATAAGCTTTGCTAGACCTTGATCTTTGATCAACTTTGTGGGCTTGATCTCTAGGTCATATTCCAACATTGTTTCTATCAATTTTCCTCTTCTACCTTCTAGATCTGACCGCATAAGAACATCTTTTACTGTTGCATTGGGGACATAAGCCAAAATATGCGATTGTAAAATATAAACACATAAATCCTTCCACGCTTTTACCAAAGACAAAGCTTGTTTCTCTATGATATTGTACCGAAGAGCTGCATATCTAATGGTTTGGCTAAAAAATTCTATGGGCTGCTCAGTCTTATCCTTTTTCTGCATCACAACTGTAGCCAATGTATGCTCGAAGGCAAATGAGAAAATGATAAAATCAATTGAATAATCTAGGCTGATTAAAATGGGGGTTGCAGTTAAGGAAAACTTCATTGAGTTAAAGGATTTCTTGGCATCCTCAGACCACTTTACCTCATTCTCTTTTTTCAACATGTCGGTCATTTCTAAAAGGTGCTCAACCAAATTTGGAATAAATCTGCGTAAGAAATTCATCTTACCATTGTAAGCCTTAATTTATTTCTTGCTTCGTGGAAAGTCAATTTGTTGAATTGCCTCAACCTGACAAGGGAAAATCTAGATTCCATCCTTAGAGATGATGTGACTGAGAAGTTTTCCCTCCTCCATGGAAAAAAGGCTTGTTTTCAGATTAAGACGGATTATGAATTTCCTGCATTTCTGAAGAAAAAAAACCCTTAAGTGATACAAGTGTTTCATCATCGGAATGGGAGAAAATTGTCAAATCATCTAAATATACCACTATGAAAACATCTTTCTCATCTCGAAAGGCTATATCCATTGACTACTAAAAGGTAGCCCCTGCATTCTTTAGTTGAAATGGAATCTTTGCATATTTGAACGTACCCCAAGGTGTAGTGAAGGCAGTTTTGTCCTGATCTTTCTCATGTATTGAAATCTGATTGTATCCAAAATAACCATCAAGCAAAGACATTCGGGAAGCCCCAACCACTCTCTGTAAGATGTGATCCATTTTGGGAAGGGGGTAATTATCTTTAAAATACAACTTTTTTAAATTTCTGAAATCTATGCAAAGCCTTGTTCCACTAGTCTTCTTTCTTACCGAGACTAGATTAGATATCCAATCGGAAAACCTGATAGGAACAATGATACCTGATTTGTAGAGCCCATTCACTTATTTTTCTATGGATGACAACAACCTCGGGTTGATCCTTATAAACTTTTTCCGAAGGGGATTTTGATCGGGCTTAATTGGAATGGTGTGTTGTATGATATATTTATTATAGACCTTTAAGTATGCATATGATCCAGGTGGATATCGGTGGCCACCCAGCTATTCCATTTGGATCCACACCATCAATTCTTGCAGCTTGTCACTTTCAGCACAACTTACTATTTTTAATAGGTTTTCAGGTCCTATACTCCCGGAGTCGTTTTGGGACCCTAATGATCTAGGTGGATATTGGTGGCCACCCACCTATTCCATTTGAAACTCCACCATCATTCCTTTCGCTTTTTCATTTTTAGCATAACTTACTATTTTTAACAATTTTTCGGGTCATGAACTTCCATAACCGTCTTGAGGCCCTAAACAATGTTTTTTGGGAATCGTGCCTCTGGAAAGTATGATTATGTTTTGAAATTAATATTCATGGTTATAAGTTGTAGTCCTCGGATAGAACTTTCTAACGATGTATCATGTGTGTCAAATGGAGATAGTATGCCAATGTTACAACCCCGGGAAGTTGAAACACCAATTTACCCAAACGGGGCCCATAGTTGGCGCTTCATCTCCTAGGGTTAGGTTTTTTGACGTTTATAGTTTTCCATTTTTTCTCAATAATAAATAGGCCCTTGAGCCTCATTTTAACACCGTTCAGAGGTATGTAGCCGCCACATCTCTTCTCAGATATAAGCTACCAGCGTGATCCAATTTTAGATTATTAAAATTGTATCGAAATTACTCAAACGACCAAGATGGTCATTTGGAATTTAGTAATTGTCGATTATGTAATAATTCAGGTATTGATCAAGATGGTCATCAATTTGTGAGTTCAAATGTTCGACATCGATCGACATCAACTTTAGATTCTACTCCAGCAAATATGTTTCAAAAGTGCCAATCAAGACATCTTCAAGTCGACCTACGCCAAAAACAACAAGTTTGTCAAAGACTTATGTAATAAAACTTGTCCTAAGTCTTAACTATAAAGGTCAAAAATGTTTGTAGTCCACTTTGTAAACCTTATTGGATAAAAAAGATCCTAAGGTGAAAAGGACTAAGTTTAAGTCTTAAGTCCTAACATTAAGATTTTTTAGGTGTAAAAGGAATATGTCCATTGAAGTCCTAAAGTCCAAATCCTAGCACTAAGGTGTCAAATGAAAGTACACCTAGGCTAAAAGCTAAATGATAGCGCAAAGTTTAAACTAAACCATAAACTTTTTTATCAAGGTTCAGAAGTCGGGTTTAAATCCATAGTCAAAAACCTTATTAAAAGGTTCGAAAGATGGGTTTTATAAACCTATGGTAAGGTTGGGTTTAATACTATGTTGTAAAACCTTATCAAAGGTTTGGGTTATGTTTTGAAACATTAAAACAAACCCACAACATTATATAAACCGCGTGGAAATAAAACCATGTCGGAGATATGTTATTCCATGTAACAGGTGTAAAAACCACAATAGTGTTAGCTCCTAACCACGTCGGAAATGTTACAACGTGTGAACAGTTGTAAACCACAGGCAGAAAATGTTGTGGGGTAACAGCACACAAAGACCACGTCGGATAAACATGTGAACAAGATTTATGTTACTGCGGTGGAAGAATGGTTGACAGCAGATAAACTGCAACAGTCGGGGCCACCAGAACTGTTGAGAAGATAAGCCATGTGAATGCAGGATTGCCAGAACCACTGGGGATAAGGATGTAACGGTTACCAGAACCGTCGGGTTAAACCGCAACCGTCGTGCCTGCCACCTATTCACATGTAGGACGAGTGCTTCTCCACTCGGTTTAGATAACTGTCGGGTTTTATTTATAACCAAAGTCTAATTTGGGTTTTTTTATAATTATTTCAATGCTATGGTAATGC